>NKYR01000008.1:414140-481990 GCA_003184365.1 Evernia prunastri
TTTTCTATTTTCCCTAGCATTCCAGCTCCCCTCTCCTCTCCTCTCAATCTTTTCCTTCTTCTTCTTCTTCTTCTTCTTCTTCTTCTTCTTAAGAAACCAATGTTTGGCTTTTTGCACTTCGTGTTCGGCCCAAGCGCGAATATTGATTTGACTATAACCCTGTGCCATCGCCATCCTAAGATGACGACGTGTGTAGGTGGGGACGAGTGGACCGGAAAGAAAAGCTAGCGGAACGGATCCACTAGCAATTAAGCCACCATACACGACGCATCTCACATCGACAATTGATATGAGTATCTGCCCTCCACGGTCGAACGCCATCTAACTAATAATACCTACCTTTGTTTACCTGACCTTCCACCCGGCAATGGTGAGAGCTTAGCTGAACGACGTCTTTCTTGCCATTGGTTAAAGACAGCTCAAAAGGTGTCGAAGTTACTGCGTGACGATTTTTCGACTCCTTGAGGACTGCTATCGCCACAATCGCAGCTTTTCGGTTTCTTAGCAGCATGCTCCGTTGACACTTATGCGTTTTGCACGTCGGCATCGTATTTGAGGAAGGCGTGTATCAGAAGTTGGCCGGTCATCATCGCGCCTTCCATTAGAAAAACCAGGTCCAAGGTAATAGGGATGTGCGGTGCAAAGCAAACCAACATGTTTGGCGCTTGTGAAGAAACTTCCTAGCTCCGACACGAAACGAGCCGGTTTCTGGCGCGGGCGTTTAAGATCGGAACTCATCCCTGCCTCCTTGTCTCAACAAAGTCAAAAATACTGAACTTCGCTCCGACCTTCCCGCGTCGCACTCCATAAGCCCATGAAAGCTCTCCTCATGGCACCTATGTTTCGGAACAGTTTCAGCGGCAGCGGGATGGTACCTGATCGACAGTCTTGAAGCGCACCAAGCGGGCAATTTCCACAACGCACGTACCACACCCTCCACACATTCGTAAGCTCAGACCAGTTCTTCTGCGGGAGCTCCCATGGTGCCCTTCAGATAAACCACCTACGAAGCTAAGTCCGATGACTGGATTGGTCTGGGCCTGGGGGTTCGGAGTAGAAAAGGTCCTGAGGCCTCTTTCTCGGCCCAGGCCACCAAAACCACGTGCGGCGGCGATTGCAAAAACGCCACATCCACCAGGCCAGTGTTTCGTACCTGCGTCCTCCAGCAGGTGTAGTAAAAACTGGATGGAAACCTCATTATTTAGTCGATGCATTGGCTCCTCGAAGTACGGAGCACCCAGGAGGTGAGTCGAAGCATCCTAGAGAAGGTGAGGCAGTAGTGTTTGGCAAACTCTGCAAATTGGCTCCATGATCGAGTGTCACTAGCCTGTGGTATTGCTGTATAAAATCTGCCACCTCTCTCTGTTTGCAAAGAATCCAGAACTGCATCCTTCATTTTTGTTCAGTTCAAAAGTACCAGGCGTACTAATATTAGTCAATTTTCGTGTTTTACCTTCCGTTCCAGAACTTATCTATCGTCCATCATGCATCTTCAATTGTTCCTATTCGCCCTGGTGGCGCCGCTCGCACTCTCCCTCCCTCAGCCTATATCTCAGGGCGAATCCAGTGCCTTGATCCCCAGGCAGGAGTCTGGTAACTCGACCGGCGGTGCACGCGAGGGTGGACGACACGAATTCGAAGGCAAGAAGCGTCACCGTGGTTCTTCCCACCCGGAGCGTGACCTCATCGAGCGTCAAGAATCCGGCAACTCCACCGGCGGTTCAGAGGAAGGTGGACGTCACGGATTCGAGGGCAAGGGCCATCACCACGATTCTTCGCACCCGGAGCGTGATCTTACCGAACGTCAAGAATCCGGTAACTCGACCGGCGGTGCAGAGGAAGGTGGACGTCACGGATTCGAGGGCAAAGGGCGCCACGGCATTCCTTCCCACCCGGAGCGCGACCTCAGCGAACGTCAAGAATCCAGCAATTCCACCAGCGGCGGCGAACGTCACGGAGACGGCAAATTCCACCACGAAGGCCACCCTGGCCCGAAGGTCGACAAGAGGATCGAAGAGGGCAATGGCACCACCGGCGGCGAGACCGGCAGGCAGAAGTTCACGCCGGACGGATACCACGGCGGGCCTCAGAGGCCTGACGAGCATAAGAGGTCGATCGTCGATGCGGTCCTGGACCGGAGACAGGATAACTCGACGTCCGATGGCGCTGAGGGCGAGGGTAGGGGCAGGCATGGGTCCGAGAAGGGACATTTTGGACACAACGGGTCCGAGTAAATCTGCCTGTCGCCACTGCACATCGACCAGACTGTCGCTGATGTCACTGCCGGCGTCGTCCTCGTGTAAATATAATTTCTCCGTGTGGGCGAATGTCGCTGGGGCAAGAGGAGGGAGAGCATGGTCATGATGGGAGAAAACCTAATTATTGGTCTTTACGCATCGAGAACTCATTGTTCTCAACTCACACTCATTGTATCTATCTATCTAATCAACCCATAGCGAACGAACGTCGGGTACGTAGTCAAGCGAGGAACAATTCGCTCCCATGGGCCGCGCTGCAACTATCTGCTATTTTATACAACATGACTTCCGTCGTTGAGTGTCCGAGATGCTACTGTCCGCCTGAACACGGGGACCACCACTCATGCTGAAAATGCGAGCGGTATATCGCATGGCGATTTGAATCGGTCAAACCTGATAACCGAACATCCAGTCGGGTGCAGCGTGCCCGCTTTTGGCAGTGCCATGAGGGGGGATTGTAGAGAGGGGGGTTTGGGTGGGCGGGTGCGTGGATGGAAGGATGGATGGATAAGAGGCATTGCGCAACTGAGCGGGGAGGAAAGGGAGGGAGGAAAAGGGAAGGGAAGAGATGGAAAGGGGAGGGAAGGAGGAGAGGGGGGAATTTGATATCGCTTTTTCGGGGTGGGGGCGGGGGAGGGAAGGCGGTTTGCTTGAGGGGGATTAATATGGTGGGTAGGCTGATATGGTAAGGTGGGAGGGGATTAGAGTAGAGTAGTAGAACAGAATGAAGGACTGAGATAGAGTAGAAGAATAAGTAAATGTATCGTCATGACGACGGTCAACTTTTGGGAGCAAAGGATTCCTGGCGGGCGGGGCTCTCATTCCAGGGCGTTTGCCGAGTCAACGAGCGCACGCTGGACCCAGGCCCGGATAGATAGATAAGTTCCGTGATGAAGGAGATGGGAAAATCAATGAGGAAAGTGACTGATCAATATTTAATTCTCGCGTCAGGTATTTTTTACACATCTTTTAAGACCAGTCAATCTCAAAGAAAAAAAGGGAAAAAATGCAAGCGCGCCTCTACCTCTTCGCCTGCCTCGCACCCCTGATCGCCTGCGCGCCCGTCCCCGCAGCACCGGACGGTCGTCAGGGCTCTTCCTCTTTGCGATATCCAATCGCAGTGACCTCCTCCTCCTCCTCCTCCTCCTCCCCCTTCAACCCCAACCTCAAAGCCGTCATCACCCACAAAAGAGCACGTGTCCGCGAAACCTCTGCCGCGGATGCATTAGCCGCGGAGAAAAGAGCCTACGAGCTCGAAGTGTCGCGCGGCGGCGGCATTTCCGTGGTCTCGACGAGCGCACATACGGCGGCGGCGGCGGCGGCAGATGATGTTCCGGACACGGAGATTTAGGCGGTGAAGCAGGAGGCAACTACGACGACGACGGGTAAGAGCCTACGCTGGGACCCGTTGGCGGTCGATCCGATGGCGGGGGATCATTCGAGGGCTGGAGGGGATCGTTTTAACTTGGGGTATTTAGCTATGCCGGTGGATAATATGGGTGATGTGCTGCGGGCTGGTGGTGGGCTTTCCACTGGAGATGTTCTGAAGAAAGTGCCTCGGAAGTGAAATGAGGAAGTTTGTGAGCTTGTGATGTTGGTGAACGACGTGAAGGGCGGTGCAAGCAAGGTTGCAGGTAAATCAGGGGCTTTGAGGAAAGTCCGTTGTGCACCAGTGGAGGGTCGCTTCAGCATCTGGCAATGGGTGTGCACAAAGAAATGATCGGTTGTAGTTGCGCTTCGAGGTGGAGGAAGAAAACGGTGGATTGCACGAGTTGATTTCTTGTTGAAAATACAGGAGTCTAAAATCAGAGTTTCCGTTTGCGATGCTCAATATTCAGACGAGAAAAGAAGGTCTTGCAGATAGTACACATTCCGGTGGACAATGACGCATTAGGCTTTGCCAAGCATCCTGCGTGCGTAAAACAGTTTACGAGTGCTTGTCGTCGCATCCAGAAACAGGCCTGGAGCACCTGGCTTTGATTATAATGGAGTAATTGCGCTGTCGACCATGTTGCTATGTATAAGATGAGCGTCCCGTGCGGCTGAAAGGAGGTTCCGACTTCTCAAACCTTCAATAGCGGAGAGCCTACCAAGCCTTAGCTCATTCAGGTTCATACCTTCTGGTCCACCATGCAATTACCTGGTCTCCTCATCATCCTCCTCGCCTCCATAACCTTCTCCGCAGCCCTCCCAGCCGGCCTCTCGTTCAGTGAAGATCTGAAGACCGCCATCGCACAAAAACGGACCCAAGAACGCGATCTGGCGGCTTCTAATTCTCTGTCAGAGGAGAAGA
The DNA here is from genome assembly GCA_003184365.1 of Evernia prunastri. Lineage (NCBI taxonomy): Eukaryota > Fungi > Ascomycota > Lecanoromycetes > Lecanorales > Parmeliaceae > Evernia > Evernia prunastri. The sequence goes on from NKYR01000008.1 coordinate 418,692, forward strand.
GAGCATACCAGCTCGAGACATCCGAAGTCGCTGCACCCAAACACAAACGAGACCTCGATTTCCCCAAGGAAATCAGAAACCCGGAGCACGCCGAGCGATCAGGCGGAGGAAAGGTCGATCGCCGTCGGGAATCGCTTCACTCTGGATCTTGACCTGGCAGTACCGTGAAGAATCATGAGAACGCGCTAGGTGTGAGCAGTCCGGGAGATGTTGACCTCGGATATTTTGAGAAAAGGTTGAATTAGAATGGGCGATTTAGTCGAGGTTTGATGGAAGATGAGATGGACGAGGCTCTCGAATGGCAGCGGAAAGGTTGACGGAGGGGAAAATGGTTTAATCGGCGGAGGATGGTCTTGTGCTTGATATTCTTGGAAGCATGGGCTGCTGATGATGTTGGCGTTGGCCCTGTATCAAGAGTTGTGTTTGAGCTTGCTGACGAAGAGCTCGGTTGACATGAGGCGACGGTTTGGTTTGGTGTAGAATCGGAGAAACCATATCAAGCATGAATATCATTGCTAGACACCTGGTCCAATTGATTTGCTTTTACCATCATCAGGCCTCTTCCAGCACGCACTAGTGTTTCCTGATCGCTTCCAGTCTCAGCTTCGGGACGCTGCAGGACCGGCCTCTCAAGTCTTCTAACACTGCAAAACGACCTGAGCTTGAAAGAGGAGCAACAATGCAGAGACGGTCTTATGCTGACCCAAATCGTGGGCTTCAGGGATCAAAATCAGTCTTGTTTCTGTATACTTGACTAATCGAGGAAGACTCAAAGCTCACCCATAGTACGTCGGTATGGCGTTCAATCTGTTGTACGTCCCACGCGGCGCCGGCGTGGCGGGTGGGGCCACTGCTGTATTCGTTGGAACCTGGGTTGTGTTCGTCGCGTTTGCAGAAGTGGGCGTCGCATCAACAGGCGTAGGAATATCGTCCTGTGCTGCTTTGCTCTGGGCTCCCCATGTAAGCAAGACGACGTAGTAATCAAGTGTATCCCCAGGCCCGAACTCTTCTGACTCTGTGCCACTCCGCGACGTAGACTTGAAAGGCGAAAAGCTCGCTGTACTCCCCTGTCGTAGCTGCAGCCCTGGTGGTACATTGGGAACGTTGAGACCTTTGAAGTATTTCGACCCCGTCCAAGCTGAACTCTGAGTGCCTTCTTCATTCATGACGAGTACATTGCCATCCCCTAATGGAAGCTTCCACAACCGTGCTCTTTCAATGATAGTATCGAGCTCCGTCCTTTTGGCTTCAATCGTCTCCAATTCCATCTCGAACTTCTTCAATCCTTTCAGATTGGCAAATCTGCTCCCCCAGCTCCCACTCTCGTATGGTTGGTCGTCAGGCACCCAGTCACCGACTCTGGCCCGGCCTTTCCTCTTTGGATCCAATGCCAACGGACTATTTTCTCCAAGGAGGTTATACCACCAATCCGTATGCCTGATTGTGATCCTAATATTCTCCGGTCCACCCTCTGGCCAACTGGTCGTGAAATTCAGCCATTGATTCTTCCAATCCTCCAGCCAGAACTGCTGCGTGAACAGGTGGACGGTTTTCACCGCGTTCCTTTGCGAGAGCTTCATATGTCGATCATGGAGCAAATAATTTGTCGAGCCAAGGGGTATCCTTGATTTTTCCACACCCCATATGACGTGCTCGTTGTGTACGACAGGTAAGAGGTCTGTCTCGAGGTATACCCGTCGGCACGTCAATAGCAAAGCCACTGCAATCGCTCGCGCATGCGTGTAGCCAGGTCGATACCAGAAGCTGTGCCTCGAGTATGGGCGCGGGGGATCTGGGTAGGCGAGAAGGGCATAGTAGAATATATGGTTGCGAATCTCAGCGGGCAGTGTGGAGAAAAGAGGGGAGGCGATCTGAGGATTGATGTACGGACGACTGGTGATCTTGGCGACGGCAGTGGGTTTAGAGGCGTGCTTCAGGGCGCGCTTGCGCTGGATGTAGTTGAAGGGGGTCGCTGGTGCCATGGCAAGCAGCTGAGTGATTGGGAGCAGTGGACGGGGAATTGATATTGTGGGAGTGGTCTCTTTATCAATAGAGTAATGGGATGGAGTCTTGGTACGTCGAGACAGATCTACAAATACAGATTCGAGGCGTGCATGATCGAAGATTTTCAATGCGGGGAAGCAATTTATACCCTAGTTGAGCACGCCACTTTGAATCACCGTCGCCACAAAGGGCTGCTAATGAACATCAACACCAGGTTCACACAATTTACGATTTACTTCAAGTTCGATATGCATCTTCTTCGGCAGGTGAGTCCGTATCAAAGACGCCAGGAGAGCCAGGAGAGTTCAACGCACTTTCCGTTGTGACAGCGAGAATCCGGGTTTCCATTTGTCCACTGTAGGAAGGCGATCAGCTGCGGCAGCACCGCTTTGCCCAATAGCTTGAGTAGTACGACAAGTCTCACAATCGAAACTTGATGAGCATAAAGATTGTTTGTAAAGCGGCTGCGAACTAGCAACGCTGTGAGTTCCATTGAACGGTGCTAAGGGGAATGCGACTCCATCATGCATTTTGTATCGCAATACAACATTAAATTGTTGAGACAATTCGTACGAATTCGATCAGCCAACACGATGCAGCGAACCCTATCGCTACTACACTCGTCTTCTGCTGCTCCCTACTGTCTACCACTTAGGAACCTTGATGTCCATATTCCAAGTCACCTCGTTTCGTAGCGGTTCCGACGTCTGCTGCCTCCTTCGGGGCACATGTCCCCATCGCCTGGGCCTGCGATAGTTCAATCCCATCCAGCGTATAATATTCGCCGTGAAGCTGAGAGTATGGGTCGACGTCTACTTCGGAAATATTCAACCCAGTATTGCGCTTGGCGAAGGAGCCTTTGATCTTCGTGAGCGCTTTATCCTTTGACATTTGTCTCTTGCCCCTCGGATCGTGACCAGAATTAGTCGCGGATCTTGACTGACGTCATAATACCTTAGACACTTTGGGACCCACATGTTGAAAGAATCTGGGCATGGTGGGAAGACAGCTGGTAATGACACTAGCTGAAAGCTCTGCCACGGTCCATAGACCCAAAGGGCCGAGCATATAGCTTTTGTCTAAGGTCCCGACGAGTCGCCAAGTGTAGTACGTGCGCATAATCGAGGCCAGAAAAGTGCTGAACATCCATAGAGATTAGTAACTTTCGCGAAGGTTTGACTCTGGGGTTGGCAACTAATTTGACACACGTGGCCTGGAAGGGGAAAAGCCAGGTTGAATACCAGTATACTTACAGAAAACCTGAAGCAAAGACACCTGTGGTCAACAGTTTTCTCCTCAAGGACATATTCAACTTCCAGACAGATGCCATCGGCATTATCAGGATAGCGAAGTCCGATATCACGTTGAAAACCCCACTAGCTTCATAGGCAGCGACGTCGCTATAGCAATGGCCGGTAGTAATTGACAGATTCCAGATCTTTTCGCGTGGAGTGCATTGAAATATATCGAAGAATGTTAATACGAAGTAGAAGATAAAGATGCTGGAAATCCCAACTCGGATGGCAATGAACATCGGCGTGTATTCGTTTCCGGTGGATACAAAGATGCGGGAGTATTGAAGAAGGATGGAGAGTTTGCCAAAGAAAGCGGTTAGGTCGTAAATAATTGCAGCGATATTGACCCACTTCATCGTCAGTAGAGACCTCGAGTGTTCACAATAACGAATCAACATCTTACATAGAGTAATACGACGAATTCCTTCAACCGCAGATCCCACATATGAACACCAAGCCCGGCCCTGATTACGAAAATAGCCACAACAAAATATCCACTCAAACTCAGCTACTAGAATTAGCGCCAAGGTGGTACATGTCGAGTGAATGTCTACCCAAGAGACTACAGAAGCGTCTTGAAAGCACGTTAGGATACTTTAATCAGCAGGAACAAAACGGCATGAGTATCAACACTTACAGTCGTCATATCCCATAGAACGAAGGAGGAAACCCTTAGTATAGATACGAATGAAAATGGCTAAGCTTGAGAAGGTTGTGCATGCTGTGATGGAGAAATAGAAAACAAAATTAAGACTTGGCGGTTCATCGAAGTCAGGTAGTATGCCAGCAGGTGGTTTGCCAGCCGGTCCATTCAAGAGTACTTCAATATTTGCTTTGAGCTGCTCTGGTGTGGAAGAAGCTGTTGCCATTTCCGTTGGTGGCATTTTAGACAAGCAGAAACAAGAGAAGAAAAGCCAGTATTATAGGAGATTTGCGATCCATGAGGACAAGGCAGCTCCCACCCACTTTGCAAATTGCGTTCCGTAAATCTGCATGAAATGGCGTATATGCATTTCGGATCTGCATGAGGCAACGAATGCCTTACTTGCCCAAGCGACGTTGAGGCACAGAATCTTCTCCCACCTCCTGGGTGCGTCCGCTTTTTGACCCTTGACCTTGTTCAGCCAACCGCATCTTAAACGGCCTTGACCATACCCTCCCGACCCTCCCTACCAACCGCAGCTTACAAGCGTTCATATCAAGAGTATCTTATGCGATCGGATGATCGAGGTGCAACTTGCGCTGTGCTGACAGTCATGCAGCCAATGTGAATGCTAACTGCAGCTTGATAAAGCTTTACTCCAAACATGGAGGCGATAGGTAACTCGGTAGGTGGATTGACGATGAGCTGCATGGTCAGCCTTGTTCTCAGTATTACATTGTCACCTCCGGATGAGTGCATAAATGCAGAAAGAATTCTGGGAAGCCATGTCTTATGTTGCACGGCTCCAGCAGGGTCTTCACCGTCTCACAGGGCTGCATGGACATTTCGAGCATCGAGAATAACCAATTGAAGCTATGATAGAACATTAGCGTAAGGTACTTGTTGAAATTTGGCTATGAAGGATTGATTGCTCTTCTATGGAGTGGTGTGAAGGCTACTTATATGTATGCGAAGCCCCTAATTTGCCACATGAGGGGTAGCTTCAACACAGGAGCGCTGCATCATTTCCAACAGTACTCTGTATGAATGAGAGCCTCTGGGCGAGCTGGCATATGCGACATTCTGGCGCGAGGTGCATTGGAAACGGAGGTTTTGGTAAAAGTACTTAAATTAGTCTTTTGAAAATGCAAGAAGCTGCACCTTGTAGGCCGTACCGCCGCCATACCTTGGGACCCTAGCATGAAACTAGAAATCATTGTAATGCTTGCATTTCATTCCTAGCCTCTTCCCCATTGTCCTTGCGCACCTCATCTGCATAGGTAATTAGTCTCTTAGGTATGTCTAAGAGATATACGTACCTATGTAGTGTAATTAAATCCATTGTGGTAAAGCGGCAATTCGACTGGCACTAGACTACCTTGTGGATATCAAAAGCTTTGTAACACGTTCGCATAATGGGTATCATCCATACCCACCACGCTCCCACATGCGCCTCATGCTCCTCGCTATTTACGCTAAGACCTGTTGCAAAACAACCGAACTCACAAGTGACTCCCCACCCTGCCTCCCTCTTCCCTCGCCGCCATCCCAGACGCCTCCCTCGTAGGCCTCGCCGGTGCCCTCGTCCCCACAAACCCCCTCCTATTCCGCCCCGTCCTGCCCCTCCCCAGCCAATTGAGTTTCAACGCCTTCGCCAAGTCCTCCATCTTAGCCTGGCTATCGTCGCCACTCTGCACACTAGCCAGCACACTGACACATTGCAGCATGCGTCCGACGGTCTCTGTGACTTGTGAACTGTCGGGTGGACCTTGGCGACGGGGGAACGGAGAGCCGAATGATGGGAGCTCCGGGGCGGAGAGGTTGGATGTTGCTCTGCTCCGGCCTCCGTCCCCGAGAAGCGTGGATCCTTGCGAGTTGAAACTCGCGACACCAGGGTCGAGGCTAGCGGCTGTCCCCGGTCTGCCGCCTACGACGCCATCGAAGCTGTCAACCACGGGACTGACACCTACGTTGATACTGTCAAGGCTGAGGCGCGAGAAGGTAGCTTTGAGCGCTTCATAGTGTGTCAGGATGACATTGTCACGGTAGGATAGGAGTACAATCCTTCGAACGTCGAACTCGTTGCCAAAGGCGGAGTCGGTGGAGTCAGGGTTGGCGCCCCAGAAATCGGCGGCTTCTTGGGACGTCATGAGCGTACCATGGCCTTTGAACTCGAGGTCGAGGGGAAGAAAGACGGCTTGCATGTAAGGAAGGAGCTTGCCGAAGACGACGAGCCACATGTCGACCAGATGAGGTACTAAACGATGGTCAGGAACATTCCGTAGACTCTGGTCTAGAGATGTGAAGCCCGTCTGGAGTAAATCGCGTAGGTCCTCAATGATGGTCGGCGCACTTCGTTTGATGATGCACCTTTGAATATGAGTAGTGACTAAGCCATTGAGGTCCTCAACGGGAATACGCAACTCATCTCCCTCAAAGACCACTAGCAGATTAAGTCTCAGGAAACCCCATGCATCTTCAGGGCGCGTGTTGTTCTGCCCAAGTCCCTGCGAAATGGAGGAAGCAGATGAATTAGCAGCATGAGAGCTGGAGGAAGGAACCCCGAAGAGCGACGGGGCAAGACCAGTACCACCACTCAATGCTCCTCCAGTTGCCCAGTCCACTCGGTCAATATCAGCCTTCTTTGGCGCGAAAGGCGGGGCATACCCAGGCACAGCTTTTTCTTCTTTCTTCTTCTCGCGCAACGCACGGCCTCCATGGCGAAGATCTAGCCCGCTAAATGATGATGATGCCGGGCTCGCTGGAGCTGGTGCGAAGTTGTACAAGGACGCCGGAGCACTGGGATCAATAGGCTTGGAATTGCTGGATGCTGAAGATAATGGAAGGGCATGATCGTCGCCAATCTTGTCCTTGATCTTGTTCTTCTGACGGGATAAAAAGTGATGTTTGTGTGCTTTCTCCTTCTCATATGTAGTCTGACGATCGAGCGGTACCAGTGTAGAGGTCGACGTATTGTTTGTAGAGTACATAGATGAAGCACCCGATGCCAGAGAGTCCGCCAAGCTCGTGACAGAAGGATTGACCATCTTCGAAAGCACACTTGGGCGCTCGACCTTGTTCGGCGAGGGCATGGGCTTCTCCACCTCTTTGGTCGCTGCGCTCTTCGGCTTCGAGAAGAGTTTCATCTTCGACCTCTCCGTTTTGAGCTTATGCTCCTTTTCCGGAAACTCAAAGTTCGTCAGGCCAGGCGATGTCTTTGAGCTATGGGGAAGGGCGGCGTTGGCAGCAGTGACCGCTGCCGCTGAGTGTCCCCCCACAGCTCCATTGTAGTTCCTTAATCCTGGAGTTTGCGGCCCATTTGGTTTTCTCGATGGTTCTACTGCGGTCTGGATTGGTGGAGGCTTTCGTCGTCCAGTGATAGTACCTGGAGGACTCTGGTTGGGAGTCGGTGTGGTCTGTGACCGGTTTCTGCTATGTTGGGATGAGGCCTGGTGTTGCATAGCAGCTTGGGCCGCTATCTGGGAAGCGGTCAGATTCCCCCCCATAGCGGACTGTTCTGATAGTGTAGCTGTAGGTAGCGACGGTTCAAAGAAGCCCTGCGAATGCTGCCGCCTATGCCCTTGCGCCTGAGGTGCAGGTCGCAATGGTAGCTCATTCGAGAATTGTCTTGCCGGCGCGGGTCTCGAGAAGTTGTTGATGGAGGTGGTGCTAGAATTTGGATTTGGTGGGGCTAGCACGTGAGGGCGAGGGAGTTGCGGTTGAGGTGATTGGGTGTTTCGAGACTGGGCAGTCACTTGCGAGGAGCTGGAGGAGTCGCTTTCGGACGCATTGCCGCTTTGCGGTCGATTCTGATGTGGGCCTGGCGACGCTGGTGCTCGGGGTGAAAAAGCGCCAGGGCGTCGGTAGGTTGAGGAATTCATGTTTTGGTATTTCTATGTTTGATGCCTAGGCCTCGGGACCGAGCTTCAAGGATTGGACCCGAATGTTTGCAGTTTGCACTACTTCTGGCAAAGCTGTGACAGGCTGATATAGCACCAAATCCATTGTCGGCTTGGATCGAAAACCTCGACCGTCGGTGAGAGGTCAGAGAGGTGGAGAAAGGGGAAGTCGACCAGTGGGGGTCCGCTCGAAGCTTTTATTTAGCTCCAGAATCCTCCGCCCTCTCCTCCTCTCTACCAGTACCAACCCAACATTGCCTTCTTGATCCCCACACCTGTGTTAAAATTATACCACAGACATGGCGCCAGCCCCAGATCCGCCAAAGGATGACCCTGGTACATCCCTCAAAGCAGATTACGCAAGTCCCACAACTACCGAGACCTTCACCCACCCTCTACCCTCCGCTTCAAACACATCTACAAAGGAGAAGACCAAGTATCTATCGGCACTACGGACATCCATCGTACAATTACAGGAAGAGGTAAATGGTTTTCTGACTACGAAAATGGAGGAGGACAAGGCTCTGGCAGCGGGTGCTGGAATGAAGGCAGATGATCAGGCTGAGGAAGAGAATTACGGGGAGGAGAAGGTGGAAGATGGCAGCTGAAGAGTAGTAAAATACGTGGGCCTGTCACAGGCTTCACTGAGCCTGGAGTTGTTGAAGGACAATGTAACGCGATTGGGGTATCTATAAATCATACATGGCTTGGATGCTGCTACATGATTGCACGCCAAAATGCTTCATCGGATCTCGGACACTTTTGCTGCTTGAATGGGAGACGCCAACGCTGATGGGATCGATTTTGTCACCGAGCCGAACAGCCATAATGGACTACGGAGTTGCTACGATTGTGACGAGTTAGCAGTGATTCGCGCGTGACAGGAAGGAAAATGTGTACGTACTCCGGCATGACCTTAATGACACTGCCACCAAACCTCTTATAACAAACACCACACACCCGATCCTCCGTGATTACAACCCTCCTGTTCCGTCCATCATTGCCTCCACGCACACCATCACCAAGCCGCAACTTGGCCTCTTCACTGAAAGCGAGGGTACTTCGCATGCCCGCTACGATCCTTCCTTCGTTGACAAGCGTGTTCGCCGCGCGTATCCTTCCCTGAAAATATGACTCGAGCTCTTTGATAGGCAATATCTCAGGGATGAGATTCAGCGTTGAGGAAGCAGGCATTCGGGCGCCGTGTTTTGCTAAAATATTGAGCGCTGGGCCCCACTGGGGCTTGTGGGGTGGTGGAGGTGACAGGTAAAGTGACAAAAGTGTGTGGTAGATGGATGGGGGGGCATCGCTGGGATCGATATCTGTTGCTCTGCCATGGGGCGTAGGTGCTGGTGCATTGGCCGTTTCTGTCAGATAGATCTGGTTGCAATACTCTTCTGCCTTGTCTGCGTCTTTCAGTTGAAATACATAAATGTCCAAAGCTTGCTTGTGCTGGCCCATTTTGCTGAGGACGATTGCTCGTGCTTCGAAAAGGTTCGGGTTGTCCTTTGACAACCTTTGAAGAGCTTGATACGGCTGATAGTCCTCGCTCGTCCTTAAGAAGGCAAGCGTCTTTTCTCTCCATGCCACTCTATCGTTGTTGCTGGCAAAGTCATCTGACTTCAGACCCTCGATGTAGATGTTGACAAGTCTTTGGTGAAAGTCTGGCCTTTTGTCGTTGAGCTCTTGGATGATATGCTCCAGATACGTTCGGGCCAGCTTCTGATCAATGCCTTGCAAAAAGTCGAGTACTCTCGGTCGGTCCAATGTTTCCGCATTCTCAGAATCAGCCATAAAGACCTCCATGCCAAGGTCGGGGTCTTTTTTCAAAGGCCATTCTGCGAACTGTAGTATGAGGTCAATCATTCCCGGCGGAAGATTCTGCAAGTAGACCACTGTTCTCTGAGGACCATGGAGCTGAGGCGCGTCTTCGCTCTCTTCCTCTGCCTCTCCAAACTTCCTGAGTAAATCCAAGGCCGGACGGTGAAGCTTCTTGCCATAGAAGAAATCGACCAAATCAATATACCGATGGGCTTCTATGAGTCTCTCATTAACCACATTGGGATCACAGAAGTTGTCGATGCGAAACAGCGGTCCAGCGAAAGACGGGCTGACGAACATGTAGGCGCGAAACAGCGTAGTATCGACCAGCTTCGCAGTCTGAAACAATTGTTCCTGATCGTCGGTTGCATCGAGTGTAGGCTTTCCAATAAGGGACGCAATTTCCCGGACTTCTTTGTGGGGCATGTTGTCAAGCACATCAATTTTTACATCTCCATCCGGATCTAAGACCTTCTTAAACTTCGTCCTGGCGGACACTAGAAAGCCTCGCAACTCTTCGGTAGCGGTCTTGAGATCTTTGCCTTCAAGTGACTTAACCCCACCTTGCTCTTCGCTGCCCTCAATAGGAGCCTTAGCGGCGGATTCATTTGATGGCTTGGCGGAAGAGGTCTCCTCGGGAGATGTTTTGATGTCCGATGCAGTATCAGTGCCCACTTCAAAATGATCCTCCTTCAGATTGTCTTTGTGTAAGGGGGACAGTGGCGATGCATCCCCAGCAATGAACGGAGGATACATGCGGATGACTCTCTCTGGAGGCGCGGACACCTCACTGAAGAGATCAATGGAGTCTCGGTATCTTCGCTGATCAAAAAGCTGTTGGGCTTTGATTATCTTGATATCTCTGACACGGCCTTCTTTGTCCTTCATTAATGCATCTTCTAGCATGCCAAGAAGACTGAGCGCTTCATCTAGTCTTTCGCGGTCGCCCAGTGCATCTATCTGAGCGTCATAGTCCAAAGCCTTCATCCTCCAGATGCAGCGATCACTGAGTACGAGGAACCCTTTGCCCGCGTGTGCTAAGCTGACATTTGGCTGTGGCACGTGCAGCTGATGAGCCGCCGGCAAAGATATCGTTTGGAGTAGGCTCAATGTTTCAGGATTCCTAACTTCCAGTGTGCCTTTGGTTGCCTGGAGAGCCAGCAAATATGGGTACGAGTAGCCAACAGCTTCTGGGGCAACAGACCAAGGTATCTGCCGTCTCCCAAGAGAGTTGCCGTCTGTGTCAATGAACAGAGTATTGATATCCTTGGCTAATAGCATCTCTCCTTCCCCTAGCTTTGTAGCAAGAGGTGGCGGAGAGGTCATGCCCAGGTATCCCATACTCGCAACCCCAGCTCCGCTGAAGCGTCCTCCATCTTGCCCAGGTGCTCCACCGATACTTCCTGGCCCAACTATATCCGTGACTACAGAAGTCGCCACGTCGACTAGGACGTAGCTCGAATTGAGCCCAACAATTAGTCTCGTCCCAGTCGCCCATTTCAAGGCCCTGATGGTGTTGACAAGCGTGATCTCTGACGTTTCGGGTGCAAGTTCGCTGTCGTGCCACGACCACAGTATGAGCCTCCTCTTTACCGCGACGGCTAGCCTGGACACAATGGATGGCACGTCCGTAGGTTCATCTTTAACAACATTTGATGTCACTGCGAATGTACTCGCGCCCTTCGCCTTCATCAAGGTCTCTTGTAGTTCGTAGCTCTGAAGGTCATGGATGTGGACTTGGCTGTTCGAGAGAGAGATGAGGAGGTTCGCTTCTTTTACCACCGCTAGCTGCTCGACCTTGTATTTCGAGAACTTTTCCAGCTCGCGCATCAAATCGGCAGGCTTAGGGCCGGACTGAGATACCGGCCTGTCTCCGTTCGTGGGGCTGCCATTTCGCTCATTGGACTCGTCGATAGGGTCGTTGACACGGTAAATACGGAGGCTACCTGTGTTGAGGCCGACAAGGAGACGGTCACCTATATAGACGTTCAATACAAGGTCACTCACTATATCGGTTCGAAGGTCAAATTTACCATAGGCGAGGACTGACTCAATCTTGGACTTGTCTCGCTGCTTAAGCTCGACAATTGGGCGAGCAGTGAATGCGGACAACATGATCTCACATCCTTATCTGGCTAGAGTAACGACAGACCGAGATTGGATCATGCTGGCATCTCCACTCTGGTTGCGGCCGCATTTACGGGATCCTCGAAGGGCCAAACATTTTACGCCGGGTAGCAAGTGTGAAATTTAGCAGCAAACTAATGGAAAGCAATATGCATTGACATGCGTATCTACCGCCTATCTCGTCCCTCTATATGCCAGAAGTTGTGCCGTCCAGATATAAAGTAAGCCAACAGCAATGCTTCCTCGCATTTCCCGATGTCTTCTTCACGTTCATGTCCACAACCTCTCAGATCTCTCTGAGTTAAGCTAGTCCTCTGCCAACATCCCCGCTGCTAAAGTCAAACGACACTTGGAGCAGGACAGTGTTGCATAGCAGCGAACCACGACAGGTTTGGCAAAGGCAGGAGTGACGTCAGGTAATGAGATGGGTCGAAGGCAGCATCGAGCCATGGATGATAGTTGCTAATTCTACCAAATGCGTCCATTTATCCATCCAAAAGGAAAATATGTAGTCTGTAAGTTCTAGATCCCAGAGTGACTCTCTGACGACACTACCATAAGACTTCCTCGCTGGGCACAGTCACGCAAAGCGCTGCGTGCTATCAAGTTCCATCGGTGAGCTTTCCCTTTGTGAAGGAAGCTCCAGGGCAAAATTCGCAGGACGTGACGGTTGAGAAAAGAGCGGTGCGACTGCCGGATACGAATCGCTCGTCTTCACACCTGGCCTCTGGCCGTAATCCAGATAGCTCGAGTGGGACGGATTGGCGATTTGCGGATTGCTCGCATATGAATATCGATCGTGGGATCCACCGCTCACGACGCTCTGGTCATCAGAGTAGGGCCCGCTCCCTGAATGCGTTGACCTCCCGTCCTGATATGGCGTGCCGGCTTTGGGCGATTTGGGCGAAGCGACGCCGGCATGGTAGCCTGGTGGGTAAGAGTCTTGAAACCTCTGCTCGTTGTGTGCTTCCGCCTCGATCAGGTGGGCTTTCTCCACCAGCCTTTGCACCAAGGTTGAATGCGCCTTCTTCGTCGTCTTCTTCACAAAGTCGCCCATGACCACGTTGACCTTCATCTCCACGTCTTCCCGTAGCCACAGTCCCGTCTTCGGCACCCCCAAGCCGATCTCCACGGCCTGTCTCGGTTCTCCTGGTAATGATCCTCCCAGGGTCCATCTCCCTTTCATGTTCAGCCCCATAGGAGCATAGATGTGAGATTGTAGACCGTCGGGCAGATCGTGGAAGCAGGCGTTGAACGTGACACTGCCGGAATAGAGCCCGCCCGGTAGATAGTTGACTTTGTCCGTGACGGAATACCATTGGCAATGGTACTCTTCCGCGGTGGCTTCTGACGGAGGCTTGATCGGATGACGTTCCGTCACGAGCGGATTCAAGTCGATCATCTCGACATGGTTGTGAAGCGTCTCCAGCACTGTTTCCCGGCTGATACCGGCCGGCAGAGCGGTCACCGTGGTGAAATGAGATTTCTTAGACATGACTTGGAAAGAAAAGATAGATAGATAGATATATAACAGACAAACGGCTAGTCTGGGTGCTCTATTACTATTCACTATTCACTGTTGCGTGCCGACGAGAGATGATGATAATGACAGACAAGTCTCGAGTACGTCGGGAAGGCGCCGAGTTTTGAGTGGGTTACATGATAAAGCTCGAAAGATGCAAGACTCTATGTGTAAGTCTCACTGCTACTAAGACAGAGTAGAGTATGATTGTGATTATGACTGTTGTTGTTATATTTTTGGACTTGCCAGAGAGCTTAGTTATGTATGCTTGTCAGAATGATAATGAATTTGGCTACTTCTAACTCGTACAGTACTTCTCAGCCGAGCGGGGTGGCTGAGCAGTGAGCAACCACCAAAACCCAGAAAAAGAACCAACCCTCAAAAGCTGGGGAAAGTCAGATAAAGTGGGCGACCAAAGACCCGTGTCCCGTCGAACGTTTCCGAGCAATCATCCAACTTCTCGTGCTCGACAGGAGCATACCCTTCAAAGCGCTTTTCTCGGTGTGGCACTCACAGCCAATTCTCCTCCCCCCTGCGCAAATTTGGTGACCGGTACGAATAAGCTCACGTGAGCTTCCTGCAATACGATAGCGGTGTTTCTGAGATGACCGCCTCGTCTACGATTAAGTTGGTCCCTACTATCATGGCCGTCTCACCCATTGTAAAAAGAGAAACAGCTTCCTTGGGATGGCTGTTGCGACCTCAGACTTGGTCAAGGAGACGCACACGGACGCTACGGGAAGCTGATAAACCAGGATGACTACCTAGAGTTCTCAGACATCACTGGCAGAGACCATTCCGCTGGCACGGGGGAGAGCAAAAATGTAGGTTTCTGATAGTCGACAGCTATTTTGCAAGCGATGGGTGTGAGTACCATGGCCGGAGAAGCAACATTGCGGCCAGAAGACAATTGTTGAGGCCGAACTGCAATAGCAGCCCGAAGTCGGAGAGAGGTAACTAATCATTGCGACACCATATAATCGCGACTACTTCCGTGGTTACCCTGCAACATTTTGAGCTTTGCCGAACGGCTACAAAGTGCCATATGTATGGAGGCTCACGACGGGATTAAGGTAAGAATGGCGAAGGCCTTTCTGGGGTGACTCCACGGTTGCCACTTTTCACGGAACCATGTTATACTACCGAGGAGTACCTCCTATCTTCCAAAGGGTATCACATATCGATCCGCTCTCAATCGAGCAGAATCCGTTCTCTATATGCAAATGTGGGGAGAGACTCTCTCGGATCCCACTCATGTACGCCCCTCCATTCCAAAACTGCATCATCGTGCAGAGCATTGTTGGAACCGCAAACGACGACCAAGGTTCATGATAGATCCTCTGGATTTGGATCGGGTTCCCCTGGCTCATTCGCCACTACTGGCCTCAGCAATGCTGCCCACTCATACTCCCGTAAAAAATTCTTGCGAATTGCTTCTATGTTATTCGGCCATCGGAGCACCTTCCGACCCAGCGGGAGCTTTGAGATCGTCATCGCTGGTTTCCCGAGTCTACAGAAAAGCCATTGCCCTCTAGGCCTTCAGCAGTAATTAGTCCGACCTCAGAGGAAACCTGATCCATACCCATGGAGCGAGGTTCCGACGCCGCAGAGGAGTCAGAGAAGATACGAGGAGAGACCGGTCCCCAGCCTAATCTCCATATGTTGAGTCGTGGGGTGGAAAAAACCAGGAAGCTGGTGTGTATGATCTGATCTTGTCTGCTTCGCCAGAAATCAATGGCGGTTTCATACACTTTTTCGTTGAGCAGCAGGCTCCAAATCACAATGTCATCACCAGGTCTGGATGCAGGTCGATGACTGAGATACATGCCACTGTTTTCGACCATAAGGAATCTTTGAGCCAATGGCTTGTATCTCTCCCTCATTCTCAGCATCTCTGGATCATTGCCGGCTGTAGCCCTGTCCGGGCCATCTAGCCGGCGTACTCTGGGCAATAGGTGGGGGACCGTAAGCAGCAGAGCTCCCATGTCAAGACTGCCCTCGCGATGTACGATCTCGACGGTCTCTTTCAGTGATATAGTTCTGTTGTTGTTGCAAAGCAGGTGGATCGACTGTCTAGCTCGGAAAGCCTCTAACAATGTCCATGCTCTTACATTCCAGTCGCATGTCATCGCCGTCACTAGGACTAACTCGCGGAGTTCAACACAAAAATCTCCCGCTACCTCGATCTCCATCAAGTCCCGGTCACAGACAAGTGTCGCTTCACTTTGGGCAAAGATGTGATTGATCTCCCTTATAGCTTCCCGGCAAAGAACATGATCGCTCGGTATGCACGGAGTGTCCATCCAGTACGAGTCACAACCCATAGGCCTGGCGATGCTCCTATACCGCTCGTGCAGACAACGGTTCATCCCAGTCTCAGGCCGGCCGCCCTGGCCGTGACTCCAGACATGCGATACGGCGAGGGTCCTTTCAGAAGCTGCTCGGTATCTTAGCTTAACGTCGTTCTCCAAGGAGACTGCCTTTGCCCCCGAAATTGATCGAAAGGACGTTTCATCCCAGATGAGTCTGTCACATCCGGTACATTTACGATCATGGGCCGACTGATCCTTGATGGCCATTCCCATGAACCTTTGATAAGAGTGTGGATGGTCACCTTTACATGAGACTTTCCCATTAGGGCTACAGCGAGCCGGGTAATGACCAAAGTGAGTCGAGTAAAGCCGGTGAAATCTCCTAAATGCACGCTTATGCAGACAGGGTTCTTACGCAAAAGCTCAAATGCCCAAGTACACATGTAATGGGACTTGCCTACAGCTGCGTATCGTTTCGACATTCCCTGTAAGGGTACACCTGAGGTCGGCGAAAAGCTTCGCAAGAAGGCCGCTGAGCCAATAACATCGAGGCAATCCATGTCAGCTCTCGGCTCAGGCCTCTCCCCTGCCCAAAAGAACTTACTGTGACTGCATACCTTGCGGAGGTCGAAGCCAACAAAAGTCCTGCACAAACACGCGCCTTGGACTAATTTTCGGAATATTCAACCCCGTTGTTGAGTTGAGTTGAGTTGAGTAATGGAATGGAATGGAATGGAATGGGACTACCCGATGACTGACTGTACTGAGTACAGTACAGTACACGACACTACACTACACTACACTAAGGAGTAGTCGCAGCTACCTCACCTCACCTCACCTCACCTCACCTCACCTCCGATTATACGGCATACCTACCTTAAGTCACCTAGTGTAGAAAACGTCGCCCAGCCCAAGCCAAGCCAAGCCCACAGGTCCGGTAGAGTAGCGCTGATCTATCCAACCTACCTTACTTTATGAGCGAAGCGAAGAGTACGATCGATTAATATCGTACCTAGCCCAACTATTCGCTTCGCTTATACCCTTATTTCCTTCCTAGCAGAGGCATCATTCGATCGATTGAACCGTACGGACTGACTGACTTCAGAACGGACTTTTCTATCTATCGGGCGTGAACACGGGCAGTTGGTCCCCCCCCCGCCCCAACAAGAAGTGAAAAAGAATCCTGGTTAAGGGTGCGTTTCCGGATCGACTTCTAAGCACATTCGTCCAGGCAGCCCCATCAGGTGGGTTTGTTACTCGTGTCCGAGCGGACGTCTTGGCGGGTTGTAGGGGAATGTTCTATTTTGAGCCTGGCGTGGCTGCCATACCTAGTACCTACCATACTCTCAGAACTTTAAGGTATTTTCACCTCAAGCTAATGGTGGGCACTGCCTTAAAAGTATTGTAGGTAGAACGCTTAGACTAATTACATGATCTGACGAAAATCATCCCTCCACTACGCAAGATCATCACCCCGTAACACATCGACCCTGGTCGTCTTCTGTATCCCTCGCACCAGACTGGTCTGACTGCCGTATATGCCTTGGTATGGTTTGCCCAGGGGCTCGGCCGACGATTCGTACCGCACGGTTGGACGGGCGGGGTCGGTCATTGAGCCGAGGGAGATTGGGATCTCCTTCCGCGGGGGCCGGGCTGTTTCTTCGAGCTGGGTGTGGTGCCGTCTGGAGTTCAACGTTTTGATCTTGTCGGAGAAGAAGGCGAAGAGTGGTCCTAGGGTCGGGACGCAAGCGACGATGATGGAGACGTTTTCTTCGACGCTGGAGGGGTTCGTTAGTGAGTGCTGGTAGAAGGATGGGGGAAGGCGGGGACGTACACGGCTAGTAGACTGCTGCTGACGCTGACATCTGATTTGGGATTTCAGCGGTGATTCTAGGAGGGGGAATTAGAGTCTTGGTGCAGCGAACGTACAGGTGATATCGCTTTGCGCATTCAGGTCGCCGGTGAGGATTGTTCGCGCTATGGCGAGCGAACCGCAGCTGTCAACGAGACGAGATCAATCAGCAGCTTGTTGAGTGACAGCCTTGGTTCCACTTACACAATTCCACATGACATTAGCAGACCAAGCACAAGCTTTTTGTGGAATGGAAGATGGAGATCTTTGACAAAAGTGATGGGAAAGAGGGCGAGCGCAAAGTCGCAAAAGGCGTTGATCGCTGGCCACTGTTCAGTATGGGGAGAGGGCTGTCGATAAGGGAAGTCTCATACCTCCATTTGCATAACCCAACCTGACGAAGATCTGAGGGTCCTGGCAGCGGCCGGGAGCCTTAGGATTCCACAGCTTTGATACCGGCTGGCATTGGCCAAGGCTATAGCCTGCCGATGGTACGGAAATGATGGTCAAGATCGCGATGACGGCGTATGGGAAGTAGCGACTCCAGCGTGCTTGAGTCTGCTTGAGCACTCGAAGCAGCAACAAGCAGATGGAAATCTTGCTGGCTGCTAGGCTGAAGACTAGTAGTGGGGTCGCAAGATAGTTCCATTTGAGAGCTTCGCTGAGCTGATGATGTGATAGGTGGTGTATATGCTGGCCGTAGCCGGCGATGACTTCGGGTATGTTGAAGGCTGTTGAGACAATGGCAAGGAGCTAGGATCGGTCAGTCTGTTACCGGATTGCTGTCGCGATCCTTCCCCGATGGCTTACGAGAGAGAAGATGATGAAGGCATCATCCCATCCAAATGTGCGCTTGACCCATACTCGAATGTACACGCGCATGGTCACTACAATGGAAGCGATAGTAGTGAAGATTAGCGCGACGACTAGGAAAGCGATGCCTCTGTTTTGTTTTTCGCCCAGAGGCTCTTGTGACGTTGCGCTCATGATGGCTGCTCGGCTGTCGCCAGGGTGCGTCTATGGATTCGGTCGGCGAGCCAAAGAAAAAGGATTGATGGAAGAAGAGGATTATTGATGAGGAAGGATTCGCAATTCAGAGGGCGCGACTGCTGAGCCGCACGCTGATGATGAGCACGACGATGAAATGTTGGAAGGGCAAAGTTGAAGATACAGATATTCCTTCACTCCATCTAGCATACATAAGATCTGATTGCGACGCCCCTTTCACGTGGAAATTAGCGGTGGTGGCGGGAAGGGTGGAGTAGACTGTAGAGTAGTAATAAGAAAGGCAGATGAAACACGCAGCACCGTTTTGAAATGCATGCGATGCGGTCTCCCGATGCAGTCCGACGCATGCCGAGGAGGAAATGCAGCCTATGACGCTGAAGTGCAGCGTGGGTGTGGCATGCTTGGTGCTTGGGGACAGGGTATGATTGGGTGATATGGCTTCAGCTGACCCCACAAAGCATGCACCTCCTCGGCGTAAGTACTTTTCTGTGGAGGATGCCGGATACCTAGGTAGTGGATTAATGATCCATGAGGCAGAGGGACATAAGCCCTAAGCACCTTCCTTCCGTCCTTTCCTTCCTGCATATGGTGCAGCGCATGGGGATCCCAGATGCTTGGACTGGCTTACGAGCAAGATCCCAGCAGTCACGAGTGGGTAATTCTCAACGAAAGTAGCCTCGGTAGACATCAAAAGGAGAGTACATGCGACAGTGACCTGTGAGGAGAGTTATTTAAGTAGGTGTATTTGAATGGGAGGGATAACTAAAAGGTATGGATGTCTTTACTTTTCTTTTCTTTTTTCTCGCGCGAAAAGAAAGAGGCAAATCAAGGTTTAAGGAAATGTGACAGAAGGTCCGATCCATTACCTATCCATAACTATTAATTAATTTAAATTTGGTAGGTAGTATCATACTTTTAGCTTCAGACTAAGAATAGCTGACTGCTCGTGCTGCATCATTAGTCATCATCCCACTCATCACCCTCACTACGTGACTGAGGTACCTAAGGTACCTAGAGTAAGGTAAGCATACAGGCCGAGGTTCGAGCTCTTGTCATGATACTTACTCCTTGGGTATCTTATGATCTCATCGGGCATTTCATGTCATCTCATACCAATTCATTCCAATCCATTTTGCATTTTATAGAGTACTTTAAAGACACTCCAAGTTGCTCTATCTAATTATACTCTTTTTTCTAGAGTATCTTCATTTTCAATTACTCTACGCGAACGCGGCAGTTAATCAGAGAATTCTTAATCTTGGATCCAGCTTTGGCTCTGAGGTCAATCTATCTCACCGGCATTGACATCTCTGTCACTGCCAGCAACAATGTCCTTCGAGGACAAGAGTCAGCAGTACCTGGAGTCGGGGTACGCCTTAGGTTCGCTCTTCCTTTCCTCACTCATCATAATTCTCCCTACTCATGCTTCAATTAGGACGCGGATACGCTTCCTCACTGCGGTACCTTGCCCGGAGTCTAGAAGATACAGAAGGCCAAAATACTGATCTTCCCCTCACCCAGCTTGAACTTCCAGCATGCCCTGCTTCGAGATCTTTTAGGCTACACGATTCACCCGAACATCCGATCTCACGCTCAATTTCCAAAAGAGGCCAAGGTCGCCGACATTGGTACAGGGACTGGGTACATATGCACAACCTCCAATGTATCGCTATCCATCACACTGACATTCGGGTGTAGTCAGTGGCTCATCGACGTAAGCCCCGAGCTGCCTTTAGCCCAGCTCGATGGATTCGATATCTCTGAAGAGCAATATCCTAGCAAAGCCTGGCTGCCGTCCCATATCACTGTGTCTCAACTCGATATTACTAAAGACATACCGCCGAATCTGGTGGGAACGTACGATTTGGTGCACGTGCAGCTTTTCCTATGCGTAGTGCAAAAGGATGGGCCCGCTGCCGTACTCGAACAATTATACAAGTTGCTGAGTACGTCCTTTCTCCAGAGCGCCGAGGCGGTTCTGATCTTGTTCGTACAGAACCTGGAGGGTACCTCCAATGGGTTGAATACGACCCAGTCTCCTTCAAAGTTGTGTCGCCTGATCCTTCGCTAAAACAGAGTGCAAACGAGAAGCACGTTCAGATAATACGAGGCCCCGAAGGCAAAGCTACAGAGTTAGTCTCTCATGCCATCTGCCTAAACTCCGCCGTCTCTGGTCACTGAACAATGTTGTGCAGGTGGCCTTCTAAACTCTCTTCTCATCTTGAGCATGCTGGATTTCAGCAAGTCGACTCCACATCGTACCCTCTTCCACCTAAAATGTACGCGCCATTCATGCAATGCCACCTCTTCGCAGCAGAAGAGGTCAGTCTGAAGGCAATGAAGAACGACAGTCCAGAAGCCCAAGGAATTATGTTCAGAAAGCTGCTGGCAGAGGTACATGAGGAATGTCAAAAAGGGGTGACAATGGCAGAGAGCCCGGTTGTGGTCATCGGCAGAAAGCCCACTTAATTGGTGCGAATAAGACATCCCTCAAATTCACGGATTCGGTAGTCCCGCAAAGTTCAACCTGGTTACTATGCTATGGCTTTGACAAACGGTAAAAGGTACAAGACTACTACCCATACATTATAAATTTTGAAGGAAGTCTTGTCTGCGGATACGCCTCTGTAGCTAAATAGTCTGAAGATGACCACAGCCCCCAAAATTACTGGCAAAACAAAGCCTCGAGCATCCAGGCGCCAGAAAGCCGGGCATAGCAACGACCATACTGCAATCGGCAACCCGACGGACAGTCTAGCAGCCCCATCACCCAAAACCAGGGGGACTGTTCGTCTTCCGCGTGCGCTGTCGCCTTCCTGATCGTATACATCTTGGAGCTGGATTGTTGTAGCAATGACCAGCGAAAGCAACAGAAACCATGGATAAGCTTCTTTTCTCACGGCTGTGCCGGAATGTATGCATGCCACCTTTGCCGCCCCTGCAGCGAAGGTCATGTAACCTGTTGCATTCAAGACATTCCTGGTGAGATAGCTGTCATTGGCCGCTCCTAACTCGTTGTAGATCCAACCTTGCACAACGAGTGCAAGACACTCGGGTAGGGCCCCGAAGCAGGCGCTCTCGAGGATGGCCGCAACATAGCTTGCCAGCATGAGATATTTTGTCTCCTCGATCGACAATCTTCCAGCCGGTATTGGGCGCCAGGGTTTGTTTTTCTTGTCCTCCTCGACATCATCTTGGCGGTGTTCGTTGTTCATGGCGAGAGGCAGCAGATTGAGCCAGGTCCACATCAAGATCATGGGTAGACAACGGACGACCGTAAGCCATCCTGGTCGCGGGGATGCTGTCAGGATCGGACCGGACAGGAGTGTAATGACCCCAAAGGCTGTCTTTGGGATGACAATGGTCTTGAGATCGCTGAAGGTAAAGAGCCACAGAGTGTATGCATGATAAAACAGCGTGCGACCACGGTTGGTAGCGTGGGTTGGCGATGCTAATGGCTGCAATGTAACCTTGACTCCGGAGAGAAGCCAGGCTAGCGACGCCGTCAACTTTTGGCTTTCCATAATCGTTAGAAAGGTATTTATCGAGGTGAAGGGAGTTTTTCGAGTGAAGATATAGGGTAAGAAGCACGCTCTGAGAGATATGAAGCTTGGTTAAGACTCATTTTATCTGACCAGACTTTGGAATTTTGCTATTGATAGGAGGTAGAAGGCATCCCCATGTCCTAAGCGCCGCATATCAGCACAGCCTGCACGCAGCACAGGCAACGATGCTTGGTGCCGAGATGCCTAGTGAGATGATGACGTGCATCCCCTAGAACATTCTAGGTAGTATACTAATAGACCTAGAGTGTTCCGCGGATAACGAATAATGGGGGCAATCGACCGGAATGTACAGAGTAGGCTAGTAGCCAATATCTTAGCCCAGGGCCCCAGAGACAAATCATGGGGTGCGGACTAAAGTCATTGGCTGCAGACCTGGAGTGAGCTAAAGAGCGTGTGGCATGTTTTGAAAGTCAAAACGCTTTTATTATGCGACTAACTTTTTCCAAGGATTACTTCAGATGTTCAGATGTTCAGATGGATCAAAGCTGAGATAGCGAATTGCGTCACCGTGCGTCAGGTCCATGACAGCCCCCAAATACACGCCATGCAATCTTTTCCGTCAGAACTTTCATTTGCAATCATACCAGGTGGGTATTGTTAGTTGAAGAATGACTCGACGGTCAGCTAGAGGGCTGAGGAATACTTCAACGCTATGTGCGCTATTACCGATGTACTCACACAGCCTTATAGAGGCTGAAGTGGAGAAATAGCAATTATCCGCTGCTTCCTGGGGGCTGAATGCGGACCGTTAAAATCCTACAGTACCTGACTATCGGGATCAGGAACCTATCGCATTTGAGACTACGTGGGAATATTCTTCACATCCCCTTTCGGGCAGCAGGGAATCGAAGAAAAAATCTTACAACCCTAGTCCTGCATCGAGGAGACTATGTCCCACAGTGAGTCATCTAGGATCCCATTCCTGCAGACGTTGAAAAGGCTTATATAAAAATAGACCACAATGGTGCGTCGACGATTGGAAGAGAACTTGCTTGTGTCCGGAGACTAAGGGACTCCGTACTGCATATCGGGTCTGAACCTCGGTAATTGGTACAATGCGACTAGTCATTGTTCCTGCGGCCCTACCGAGGAATCCTGTGCTTGGTCCCTCCAGCCAGACAAACAGGATCGAAGATTTCTATACAATAACATGCAAAATACCCAGCTTCGCTGACTGAAATGGACTCCCGGGCGGAGCTGCTCCTAGCCGGCGCTGCAGGTGTATTATGCCACAACTTCGTCTTTATTCACGGTGAGTGGCACATGCACGCCACGAGCCTGCTGAAACTATTCGCAATTTCGTTCGCTACCATCGTTGTCCTCGAGGCTGCATACCGAGGTCTCCCGCCCGCATCTGCCCTCGTGGCCAGCGGAGCAATATGCAGCGCGTACTTTTCGTGTCTCTTCGCGAGCGTGATCGTCTATCGGACGCTGTTCCATCGACTGCGTCATTTTCCAGGCCCTGCTCTCGCCAAGGTTTCAAAGCTGTGGCATGTTATGCATTGTCTTGACTCCAAGAACTATCGTCTGTTAGATAGGCTTCATCGAGAATATGGCGACTTTGTCCGCACAGGTGCGCCGCTTCCCTGAAATCTTGAGATCGCTTGTAAAAGGAGCATCTTTTTAAGATAGAATGCTCAGGTCCCAATGAGCTCACGATCTTTGCACCGGATGTTCTACCCACTATTCTGGAAGGACCGAGCAACCGTTTCAGCAAACCGGCTTGGTACGACACCTTACATCCATATATTGGGTTGACCAACCATCGAGACCGAAAGGTTCACGAACATCATCGCCGAGTGTGGGATTATGGCTTCACCACCCAAGGTCTGCATCACTATGCTCTTATTCTTCGATCGGCGCTGACGCTCAAGTCCAGCCCTGCAGTCATACCAGGTTCAGATCAAAGCTTATGCACACCTTCTCGAGAGAGTCATTGCGGAAAACGGACCGAAGCCTGTTCTTGCCAATGAATACTTTTGCTGGTTCAGTTTCGATGTCATGGGTCAATTTGCCTTCTCCAAGTCTTTCAACAACCTCAGAGACAGGAGATTGCACGACGCCATCCGACTGATCCGCTCTGGTATGAGTCTTACGGGGCCTTTCACTCCGGTTCCGTGGCTTATTCGGATTGGGTTCGAGAATCCCATAACCGCCATGGCGCGAGACCTTCATAGGTTGTTGAAG
This sequence comes from Evernia prunastri, assembly GCA_003184365.1. Taxonomy (NCBI): domain Eukaryota; kingdom Fungi; phylum Ascomycota; class Lecanoromycetes; order Lecanorales; family Parmeliaceae; genus Evernia; species Evernia prunastri. Next base: position 442,928 of record NKYR01000008.1, read on the forward strand.
TGGTGCTCTGAGCAGATGGACGAGAGGATCGAAGTATAGGAATCCCCAAAAGAAACCCCTTTGTTGCAAAATTCTGACAGTATTGCGTCAGCGCGATGAAGATAACCTGGATGTATGCTGCGCCAAAGCTCCGCGGGTCCAACGCGTAAACTGACAGAATGCAGATCTCGCACTATCTCATCCAGGGCTCGGCCAAAGCGGGAACATTGCATCAGGACCGAACCGTTCTCTACGGGGACGCGATCGGCATGATAGTCGCCGGCAGGTACACATTCCTCCCAACCCCTCGCTCGTCAGGACCTCGAGGCTCATCTCGCTACGACACAGTGACACCACGGCTTCGACCTTGGTCTCCTTGTTCTACCGCCTCGTCCGGTATCCGGAGCACATGGAGAAACTCCAGAATGAGCTAGACGGCGCCGGTGACGCGGAGGACTTTGCGGTTCTGCAGAGGCTGCCCCATCTCAACGGCGTCGTCAACGAAATCCTCCGCTTGCACCCTGCGGTGCCGACGGGCGGTCTGAGGGAAACACCGCCCGGAGGGGCCGTTGTCTGCGGTCGTTACGTCCCCGGCAATACTGTCATTTGCGCTCCCAGATACACACTCGGTCGACGCAAGTGCTTCCACGACTATGAGTTGTTATCGGTCAAGTGCGGCAATTCGCTGATACGTAGTATAGTGGAATCGTGCTTCGAGCGCCCTGCGGACTTCGTCCCCGAACGCTGGTACAGCGCACCGGATATGGTGAAGAACAAGAACGCCTTCGCCCCTTTCTCGCTCGGTACGCCGCTCCAAACGCCCCCCCCTGGCCCTGGCCGTCACCGTCCCCCCGCCCCTTCCCCAATTTTTCCCGCCCTCGCGTTGACGTAAAAAATCACAGGCCGCTACAACTGCATCGGCAGGAACCTGGCGCTCGCGGAGCTGAGGTTCGTCACCGCTTTGCTGGCGAAGAAGTATGACGTCCGCTTCGCGGTGGGGGAGGACGGCGGGCGCGTCGAGGGGGATTTGATCGATCGGTTCACGGCGGCTCCGGGGGGGCTGAGGCTGGTTTTCACGGAGAGGGGAAGTGGGGGGTTGTCTGGAGGGCGGGGGGTAGGGGAGGGGTGAGTGAGTGAGTGTTTGTGAAAGGGTTTGGTGGGTGAATGGGATGGGTGGAAGAAGGGGGGAGGACGTGGTGTGTCAAGCGGTTTCTTCGCTTCAGAGGACTGGGTGGTCTTGACCGCTGAGTGAATGTTGTTCGATTTCAAATACGGCTTTGGAGCTGTCTATTAGGCGTTGTTCATCCCTGGTGGCAGCAGAGTAGTATTCGCTCAGCTGTCACACGTACTGTTTTCGAGCGATTGCCGCTCTACATTGCGATGATTAAGGGCGCGGAGAGTGTCAATAGTCATCAGCAACCGCACCGATAGCAAACAGCGATCTTACGCATCTTCAAGAGGAAAACCCAAAAAAAGAGCAGGTGTAGAATTGGATGCTTGAAGACCTTTCGGAGACCGGGTCGTATGACGTTGAGATTTCGATCGCGGCCCATACATAACTAGCAACACATTCACCCATTGAAGCCAAACGGGCACTTCCCACCCACTTCCACCGCGCCCGGCGGACACGACGAGCCTTTCGACAGGTAGATCGGCAGCGACGAAAGGCAATCGACGTCCACCGCGCCGTCGGCATCGACGAAGACCGCCGCGCCCCCGGCCCTGCCTTCCAACGTGCAGTTGTACGCCCCGTCGAACAGCAACGGCATGTACGCGTCCGTCGCCGCCTCGAGGTACGCCAGCAAGCCGAACGCGCTCGCCTCGTAGCCCATCTCCTCAATCGCCGCGCGGCGCGGGCTCCGCGCGTCCGCGTCGGCCACAGCCCACGCGCGATTCGGCTCGTTGATCCCGTAGATGCGCTGCGTCGCCGCTGCGTCCCAGTAGTACGTCCCGCCGTGGTGGTCCCGGCAGACGTCGCCGAGGGTTGTGCACGTGCGCCCTTGCTGGAATTCGTCACGGAAGAAGGTCCGCCCCAGGGGCGTGGCGGAGAAGCGGGCCTGCGAGAGGGCGGCGGAGGCGAGGTAGGTGGTGAAGGCGGCGGTGAGGCCCGCCGCGGCGCCGGCGGAGGGGGGGAGGCTGGATGAGGCGGCGAGGGGGGTGGAGTAGAGGCCGCCCGCGGCCCAGGCGGTGAAGGTGGGCATGTCGCTGGTTATGAGGCCCAGGGCGGACTGTAGCTGGGTACCCGCGCGCGCGCTGGTGCTGGCTAGCTGGGCGGCTGTGTTTATGTAGTCCTCCCTGTCGTACGGGGTCCCGAATAGCAGGGCGCGGACCGCGGGTGTGGTCTGTAGGCTTTGGGCGAAGGCCTGCGCCGTGGCGTAGTCGAAGGTGGGCTGGATCTGCTGCGGTCCGCTCGTCAGGACCGACGGTGTCTGTTTTTTTCGCGCTGGTTAGCCCATGCTTCACTCCCCCCGCCCTTTTTTTTTCTTTTTTTCTGGTAAGCGGGGCGAAAAGTGGGCTGCAAACAAACTCCTTACCCCCCAGAACGGCAGGCCGGCCAGGAGCGCCTTGAGCACGTTGCCGCTGTTCAGCGTCGCGCCGACGCCGTACCCGCCCAGGATCCGGTTCAGCGCCGCGGACACGGATTGCCTTCCGGCGATGTCGCTGCTTTGCAAGGCTGCGCGCACACACACACACACAACACCGGTCAGCGCTTGTTGGCTACTGAATAATATCGGAAAGGCAATGGATGAAAAGCCCGATCGCGACCGCCCCCAGCCTCACTTACCTTCGTTATAGGTGCTGAAGAGCGTGTTGATGGCCACTATGCTCCAGACGACATATGCGGCCTTGGGCGCCACGCTCGGATCCAGCCCGGCGCTGAGCTGCTTCAGGGCGCACCGGGGGCCGCCGAGCGTCGTGCAGTCGAAGCCCGGGACGCCGTACGCCAGGCGGAGGAAGCAGGTCGTCCATGGCTCTTGGGAAAGGCAGCAGCCGCTCGAGTCACTGCCGTCGGCTGTCGGGCAGATGGGTACGGTCCGGTTCCAGTGGGTGAGATAGTCGGGTATGTTGAGCGCGTCCCAACATGCGCTACTCACGGTGTCGGTCAGGCTGGTGCAGTTGTCGGCGGCTGTTTGTCGGGCGGTCAGGTTTGGAATGGATTGGTCGGGTTTGGCTGATGATGGTGGTGCGGCGGCTGCGGCTGCTGTTGCTGCTGTTGGGAAGAAAGGGAGGCGTGTCGAGAGTGCGAAGAGTAGGGGAAATGAGCACAGCATTTTCGAGTGTATTTCATTAGGAAGAATCGCTAACTAACAGCAGCATCACGGGGGTTGACTTCTAGTATTCGCGGAAAAAAGAAACAAGGCTTGTTGTCATCATTTCACGACAACCTTTTTGCAGGTGTTTATACGCTGTGCATTTTGCCATTGTCGCCATACCCGGTCGGTGGCGAGAGCAGATGTACAGTGCGCTTATGCTTTCAGAGTAAAGTATTATTTGCAGGTTGCAAGCCTGAATGTTGAGAACAACCCTCCAACTCTCGGAAGTCGGAAGACGGCCCTTTGCGAACCTACCTTTGTGAAGCTGTGACATTTCTAATTGGGTCTGGTATCTTTACTTAGGGAGGGGCGTGGACTGAGAGTTGAGGTTAAAGTCGGGCGCGGGTATCCGATGCGGGTGTCGGAGCGGGTAGCCTACTGATTTGCTGGTCATTGCCTCAGAGTTCAGTACTGTAAGGTACCTACTGTACGGAGTACGTATGGAATGATCTATGAAGCCATGCAGACCATACGAATTACATATAACTAACATACCTATTCAATGAAGCCCAAACTTCCCGATTTGAGCAGCGGGACCGCATGCAAGATCTTGATCTAAGGCAAACAACGCCTTCAACCTCCTCGATAAACCACAGGCTTTGACCCAGCTGGTGAAATGTCTCTCTCTCTGTTCACTCAATACTCACAAGGACTCGAACATTCTGTTTTCTCTCCTTTATCAAGAGCGTCCGTCCAGTGTACAAGGATCGTTCATCGTACTTTTCCTCGCGCTCCGGTCCCACGCGTTTTCGTAGCAGGTACTCCGCATGAAAAGGGAAAAAGCTTGCCGATTGTTATCTACTCTATCCGCTACGCGAATGGTTTGAGAAGGTAAGTTTTCATATACAGGCGTCAGCCATATAGTCTTCGCTGAGCATGTTGTTTCCATCGCCTTTCGCCGAGTTCCCTCCATGTTGAAGAAGAGACGGCCGTGAACTTTCTGTTGTGTCTCTCCCTCTTCTCTCTCTCTCTCTTCCTCCCTCTTCCCTCTCTCTCTACATACTTGAACAGGCAGACATGACAACAAAAATGCACCACCAAGCACCAACACCACCGCCATTCTCTCGGCGCTACTCCGCCCTCTATCTTCTCCTTGCCCTCTTCCTCCTCACACCCACCCCCACCCTCACCCTCACCCTCATCTCCTCCACAAACCCTCACATTCCCCCCTGTCCCCGCTCCCCCATCTCCTCATGCCCCATGCCGTTTTCAGCGCACTCGCACCGCGATCCAGATGATGACGACGATGCTGCCGCTGCTGCTATGACTACCACCACGACCGCCTCGGCTCAAAACACCTCCTCGACAAGACAGACCACAGCCACATCGTCCGACCTCATCGCCGTTCCGAACCTCTACCGCCACGTCCTCGCGAGTCGGTGGCGCTTCCGGTCCGAGAAGGAGGCGAGGCGCTTGAGGAGGTTTTTGAGGGAGAATCCGGACGAGGCGGTGGTGGGGGATGGGAAAAAGAGGGGGGGGGGTAAATGATTGAGGGGTTGAGGGGCGGGTGAGGACTGCGAGAGGGGGGCCGTGCAAGGTCGCTTCGACGGGGCCCCTGTCCCCGGGAAAAGGGAAAGGGGAGGGATGAAAGAATGAACGAAGAGAAGAGAAGAGTATGAGGGGAGGGGAAAAGAAAGAGAAGAAGAGAAAAGAAGCACCCTCCACAAAGGCATCGCCGATACGGATCCAAGTTTCGAAGTACGAAAATATCCCTCTACCATACGCTACTCTACCTATCCTATCCTATCCTATCCTATCCTACACACCTGGATACATACTACTTCGATCACCCGACCCAGCTGACTCGCCAGAGTTTTCAACCATTCGACAACTCTAGCTTTCTTCAGCCTTCTATTCTGAGCCATCATCCTCATCCTCACTCCCACTCTCACTTTTATTCTCACTCTCGCTCTCATCCCCACCCTCATCATCCTCCTCTACGAAGAGACAGCCAATCGGATTCAAAAGAGCGACCACTTCTCAGCCAACTTGCTCGCTCGCTCTTTGTATTGTATCTCGCATCATACCCCGGGCAGACGAGGTAGATTGAAAAAAATGCGCTCCCCGTGGTGACTGGTCAGATCAGGATTTCTGAGATGGACGGATTGGGATGGGATGGGATGGTTAGATGAATGGGATGATAAGATAGGTGGGATGGTTAAATGGACGGTGTGAATAGGATACATAGAAGTATGGATGGATTGCTGAGGATAGGGTAGACGGGACAGATGCGTACGGTGGACGGGATAGACGCGGTAGATAAAACGGATGAACAGACGGGATGGATGTAGTAGGTATGGACAGATTGAGAAGATGGAACGTAATAAATAAATGGATAATAAGACAGGATGGAACGTAACGAATCAACAGCTGAATAGACGCAATGGACGCAAGGAATAAATTAAGGGGATAAATAAGACAGAATAGACAGAATAACCGTGATTGATAAATGAAATGGGCGCATAGACAGGATGGACTCGAGGAATGAATAAATCGATGGATGTATAGGTATAATATATTAATCGATGGATGTATAGATATATAAATGGATGAGTAGAGGTACAGATGAGTAGATAAGATGTATAGATGGGAAATGAAGTCGACGGGTATCCACCGCATTGTGTGCAATGGATGTGGGATGAGGTATTGCGCTTGTAGAGTTACATGGTACGAGAATTGGTGGCAGATGGAGGATAGGACATCGTGCATGATTTAGTAATCTAAGACTCGACCAAAGAAGGAGGACGTTGTTTGACAGAGTTCCAAGTTTCTCATGTATTTTTCCTGCATATTGCATATTGGGGGTATTACCAATACATTACCAAACAGTAAGTACCTCCATCGGCCCAGATTATGGCCAAAATTTGCCAACAGTAAGGTAATCATGCTGCTACCATTCCAACCTTGCTCGCACTCAAACAACATTTGCCCAACCCAAGACGTAAAGGCGGGCCCGTACCTCTTCCAGTGGTCATCTTTAACCGCTTCCTCCTCGCTTCACCACCCCTCTCTTCACCCCGTGAAGATTTCTCGTCCACCCAGGCAATCCTTTCGATACGATAGCTCAAACCATCATGGTCGTTACCCCAAGGCCGAGACTTGATGCCATGACTGGTGCGCGAGGCGTAGTTTTCCAGAACCGGTAAGATGAGTAATGTGAGATGGAGGTCCTTCCCAGCAGGTGGAAGTATTGGAGAAGAGGGCAGAGTGGTGTATTCAGTCTGCTTCAAATCTGATGTGTCGCTGACGGAGCTCAAGCCGGCCAAGGAAAGGTCAATGGAGTCACCCCAGTCACCTCGTATCCAGCCCGCATGGATTGCAGCTGCCAAAGGATCCGTATCATCTGAGTAGATGTCGGTACCCCAAACAGCGCTGCGGAGGCAGACTTGCTCGCGTTCTTCTTTGGACAGGTAGAATCGTGGGATACGGATTGTGATGGTGCAATTCTCTTTACCGTCGCAGCGCGGGATAGTAAAGGGCGAGGATGTGTAAAGGAGTCTGGAATCAAAGGACATCATTGAAGTGGCGGGTTCAATCGTTGGGGAGTAGAGAATCGAGCCAAGATGTTGTCTCGGGAGCTGGAGGACCTTGTCAAATACTTGATCATTGTTGATAGTTGTGGACGGTATGCGAAGAGCAGCCTTGTGTTGTATCGCGGGCACTTTGGAATGGTTGTGGTAGTGAATGGTTCCGTCAGGGTGATGGTGGTGGTGATGGTGGTGGTGATGAGAAACCGGGGTTGAGGTGTTGCCGGTCATGCGTACTGGCGTGCCATTTCGTCCGTCTTGACGGTGATGATGATGGCTGGAAGGGTTAGCCGGTTGCTCTGGGGTAAAACTTAGAGAAGACTCACTGATGGCCGTGTTCATGATCATGGTGATGATGATGATGATGAACACTTTTCCTCTTGATGCCCCTTGTTCCAGTAGGACCATTTGCGCTTCGCCCATCAGTGACCTCGGTCTCCTTGGAATCATCGTCCTTCACCTTCTTACTGGCTCTCTTACCAATCTTCGAGCCATTACGAGCCCTCGCAAACTCAACCAGGTCACCGCGACCATTGAAAGGTGGCCTACGCTCAGGTTCTGTACTCGGTTTGGGGCTCGGCGGAGGAAATGGAGTCGTTGTGCCGCTATTCATGCCTGTGCTACTAACACCAGTCCTAATACCAGTAAACATTCTTGAGAATTCATTTTTAATGGTCGGGTCCGTGGATGGTCCACGCTTCTGGACCTGTGCACCTTGAACGGCTTGAGGTATTGGCGAGGTACGGCCCAGACGTTTATTCTCAAGCAGCGAAAGCAAACTCCGATGGTTTTGGCCAACGTCTTCTCCGACCTTGGTTTGGCGGCCAGCTCCATCAGCATTAACAGTGCGGTCTGAAGCTGATGTGGCGAGCATAACGTTGTGTGGATAGGCTTGCAATTGTCGCTCGTCTATGGTACTATCCGGGTATCGAGGTCGTGAGGCTGGCGGAGAGTGACTCGTAATTTGCTGACTCAATCTTTGGCGTTCTTCTCGCAGACGCCGAAGAGATTCCTCGGAATATGGTCCCTTAGGACCGCTCGATTTAGACTGTGCGTCACTGACGAGGCGATTGGCATCAGACCCCAATTCTGGTTGGGGAGCGCTGGCGCTTGGCTCGGAGAAAACGGAAGATTGAGTCAAGAAAGGATAGTTCAGTCCGCTGAGACGCTCATCCCTGGTATTACCGTGGGCCACAGACTGAGCTTCTTGTTCCAAACGCCGTTGTCGTTCGAGCTGCTCTTGCCGGCTAAGAAAATCGAAGGACGAGACACGGTCACTATTTGTCTGTCGCAATGCTTCATCTCTTGCTTTATTTTCCTCCTCCTGCTTTACTTGTGCTTGTCTGTGTATTTCCAACTCTGCGATTGCTCTGTCACTGTCGAGAGGCAGGGTGCTGTACCCATTAGGCTGGCTGTTTGGCCTGTTTTGCAGTCGCCCCGTGCTCGAATTCCTGTTTTGTGATCTCCACTCTTGCATGACACCGGTCTCAGATACAGGAGAGTATTTTGAGATCGGTGTTGCGGACAATGGCACATGTCTCGCGCCATCTGGGGAACCGGCTTTGACGGTGGCGTAGACCCGCTGGGGGGTTCCTCCCGAATAGGTGCGAAAAGGGCGATTCAGGGGTTCTTGAGACACATGTTGTTTGTCTGGAGAGCCTCGGTGCAGAAGTCCATTACTGTTGTTTGACCTTGTCGGCGATGGAGCAGGCGCTGCCTGCTGAGCCGAGGAAGAGTACAACGACGGGGGAGAAGTACCATTCATGCGCGCAGGCGTGGCAGGTTCTCGATTTGACCGTCCAGGGTCGGTGCCAAGCATGGATGAAATAGACATGCTGCTGCCCGGACGATTTGTAGTGGACAGGGCCGGTAGTTCTCGCCCCCCCGAGAAAGGAGGGGGCGGAGGGGGGACTCGCGACAGGGATGCCTGAGGATTGTATTGTGGCGAAGGTGGGAGCATGGGACGCCCAGTGAACGCGGAATGAGGAGGAGGAGGAGGAGGAGGAGGGGGAGGATTGTCGTGTGCGACTACAGATGTCAGAACGGATCAGCAAAAGGCCGAGGCGAAAGAAGGAAGAGGGTGGAGAAAGAAGTTGTTGCTAGGATCAGGAGGCAAAATGTCAAGGGGGAAAGGGTGCGCGACGTGGAGCACTTACCGCCATACATTCTGGGAGAGGTGATACGGTGCTCTGGCTGTCGAGATGTGTCCCTTTGAGGGGAGGGATCATGTAGAGAAGGAGCGAAGGATGCTGAAGGCGCTGGAGGAGGAGGGGGCAAGCTCGATCCTGGTAAATCTGGCATTAGCAAAACATGTCTCTCGGTAAGGTAGGTACATTTAAGTTTAGTTCCCGCATTTAATGCAGCAGGGGCCGGCGCTCGGATCCGAGCTGTGGGGAAAAACAAAACAATGCCAAACGAAATGCCCCCATCCAAAATACCAATCTCCATATTCAAAACAGACATGTGAGAACAACTGAAACTTTGATCTGACACCTTAAAAGCAAAAGGGTTATGTCGAAAGGAACTTCGAATGCTGTAGATAGTACGCAATCTGTAAGAAGCTGAGGTACTGCGGGCGCAAGCAGCAGATGTTTCCATTATGCAGCTCTTGCAGCGCGGATAACGGGATCAGAAGCTTGATCCACGACGCACATGAATAGTTGTTTAGACAAAAAATGAAAACGGCGAGTCGTATCTCACTAGGTGCAAAGCGGTGCTGGAGATGTGAGAGCGTTGCGAGCACGTTGGGGAACCGACAAGTCCGACGTTCAGTATTCAGTAGAGTAGAAAACGAGCCAAACACTACCCACGTGAGTGGGAAGTGGAGAGGCAAGTTGAAGCTTACCTTCTGAAGCAACAAGATGTCGATATCGATCCGCTCTCCCATCTCCTAATCGTGACATCCAAGACCCAGCATGATGATTTTCCTGTGGCCTATCTCTTATCTCCATCAGCGTCCCCGGAGCATCACGAGGCACGCTGGTAGCGTACGAGCCGACGATGAATGAACCTTGCGACAGCGGCTTTGGCGTCTCTTGTCGAGAATCATCCCGCTCGTTCCTGCGCGGAAGGAACGGATCGTGGTTCAGACTTGGCGGTAGGCGGTGTGTAGGGGCTTGTAGAGTATAGGGAGGAGGCGGTATGGGAGCTTGTCGTGGATCACGCGCGCTCGACTGGGACAGCGGTCGAACGTAGGGGTTCTGTAGGTTGCTGCGGGAATCCATGTTTTACTCCAACGGTCGATGGGTGGGGGCGAGTCTGATGTCGCAACTTGGATGGCTGCTGGGGTGTGGATTTGTAGAGATTTTGCACCAAGTTGCTATTCCATATCTTGTTGATCTTGGGATTGAGATAGAACAAGTGTTGGTGGGGGTGGAAGGGTGAGGAGAAGAGGAGAGGAAAGAAGAAGGTGTAGGTTGGCAAAGTAAGTAGGAAAGGTAGATAGGAATAAGGTAAGGTAAGGTAGTAAGGTAGCAATCAATCATGACAGCAATAATAATAATACATAGTACGAGGGTAGTAAGTAATGAAAATCCCTCGATCTCTTGGGAATTTCAGCTGTCCACCGTACAAGCGCCAAATCGAGCGTGACGGTTTCCGTAAAGGTTAAATCTTACCCCTGCTGCATCGTCACTTCCCGCCCAATCCCTATCACATAATCATGCACCTTCTGAATTCTTATCCTCCAACAATCAACAATCAACACTCAAACATTCAAAGCCAGTTGCACCAATCAATCATTAACACAATTCAACCTCTCCTGTCTGAAAGTCCAAGCAGAACAATATCATTATTGTGGTCGAGCCCAAGACCTCTAGTTTGTGTCGAACACCGCATCCTACGCTTGACCATCCGAGGGGCACGTGGCTCATGAGTCCAGCACCTACCCGTTCAGAGATGGCCGATTTCACCGAGGACGACATTTCCCATCGGTAACATGCTCCCTCTGCCTGGTTCTCCAGCATCGTCGTGGGCCATGTACAAAGCCCGACTCGCAGGTATATTCAGGGGTGCTGATCCCCGGGTCTGTACAGCGTTTTGGCTCTTCGGTAAGCCCAGCTCCGACATTCAAGGAGTAAGAGACCTCTGTAGTCTGATATCCGTGCGCTTCAAGGTCTCATCAACAACGTCCTCTACGTCATCATTCTCTCCGCCGCTCTCGATCTCGTCGGTCCATCCGTACCCAAAGGCGTCGTGCTCCTCTGCGATGTCATACCCTCCTTCCTCATGAAGCTATGCGCCCCCTACTTCATCCACGCAATCCCATACCCCGTCCGAGTCCTCATATTCTCCGCCTTTTCAGCCGTGGGCATGCTTCTAATAGCCCTCACACCAGCATACACGGATGGAGGAACCATTACAACAAAGATGGCCGGGGTCGTGCTGGCTTCGATGAGCAGTGGTGGGGGCGAATTGAGCTTCATAAGTCTGACGCATTTTTATGGCCCCTTCAGTCTGGCCTCTTGGGGGAGCGGTACCGGTGGGGCTGGGCTCATCGGTGCTGGGGCATACGCGTTAGCCACCACAACCTTGGGCCTGAGTAGCAAGAATACAATCTTTGCGTCGGCTTTTCTCCCGGCCATAATGCTCGTCAGCTTCTTCATTGTTCTCCCGAGGAAGGCATCCTTCCGGCAAGCAGCCACAGCTCCAAAGAGGCCAGAACGGTCACATGCCACTGAAGATGAAGACGATCACAGTTTGGGCGAGGCTCAAGAAGAGGAGGGCCTGCTATCGCAATCATCAAGTTCCGCTAGCTCGAAACAGTTTATGACGTCTAAAAATCAGTCATGGGGAGCAGCATTTCTCCAAAATCTGCGGCGCTCGCGCTCTCTGTTCTTTCCGTAGTACGGTTGCCTCCCAGCCAACATTCTAAAATCCGGCGCTGACATCGCACAGTATGCTGCCACTCATGCTGGTCTACATCGCTGAATATACCATAAATCAAGGGGTTGCACCCACCCTCCTGTTCCCTCTAAAAGAAAGTCCCTTCAAACATTACCGTGCCTTCTATCCAACCTACAACGCTATATACCAATCCGGCGTCTTCATCTCTCGTTCCTCCACCCCGTTCTTTCGCATACACAATCTCTACCTCCCATCTCTACTGCAGTGCTTCAACCTCGCCATCCTCATACTGCAAGCATTATTCGGCTTCCTACCTACTGTGTGGATCGTTTTCGCCATCATCTTCTGGGAAGGCCTCCTAGGCGGTGCGGTTTACGTGAATACCTTCGCCGAGATCAGCGATCGAGTCGCCAAAGACGAACGGCAGTTCTCGCTAGGTGCGGTCACCGTGAGTGATAGTGGTGGGGTTTGCATAGCGGGCTTCATCGGCATGGCGTTGGAGGTGGGGTTGTGCGATTGGCAGGTCAGCCGTGGGAAGGATTGGTGTCAGCAACTCTGACAGGTGTGAGGGTATAGTGCAATATATACAGTTGAGGCTATGCAGTCATCTATCTCGTCAACATTTATCTCCGTGACCTTCATCGCTCTTTAGGCGCCATTTCTTGTTGCCCTTTCGTTCCTTCCACTTCTTCTTTCGGGCTCAACGCAACCTCCATGGCCTGCTCCAACTTTTCCAGCCCTTCTTCAATCTCCGCCTCACTGATTATCAAAGGCGGCACAAATCTGAGCGTGTTCGTTCCACACGTGATGATGAGCAAACCCCTCTCCCTCGCCGCCGTCACGATCGGCGTCGGGTCCTGCGTCAGCTGCAGCCCGAGAATCAACCCTCGGCCCCGGACCTCCCTGATCACCCCCGGAAAGCGCTTCCGCAACCTCTCGAACCCCGTCCGGAACACCTGCTCCTTCTCCGTCACGCCCCGCTGCAGTTCCGTTTCCGACAGCCGCGAGAAGACGTAGTGCGCCAACCGGCACGCCAGCGGGTTCCCGCCGAACGTCGTGCCGTGGTCCCCCGTCACGACGCATTCGGCCACTTCCTCCGTGACCATCGTGGCCCCGATGGGGAACCCGTTGCCCAGCGCTTTCGCCGTGGTGAGGATGTCCGGGTGTGCGGATCCGGGGAGGCTCTGGTGCGCCCACAGCTGCCCCGTGCGCGAGAGCCCGCACTGGATCTCGTCGTAGATGAGCACGGCGCCGACTTCGTCGCAGCGGTCCCGCAGGGCTTGGAGGAAGGAGGGCGTGGCCACGTTGACCCCGCCTTCGCCTTGGATGGGCTCGACGATCACCCCGCAGGTCTTCTCCGTGACGAGGTCCCGGAGGCCGGCTTCGTCGTTGTAGGTGCCGTAGATGAAGCCGGGGATCATGGGGCTGAAGGGTTTCTGGTATTTGGGGTTCGGCGTCGCGGACAGGCTGCCCATGGTCCGCCCGTGGAAGGAATTGTGGAAGCTGACGACCTCGTGCTGCGCCCCGGACGGCTGCCGCACCTTGCCGACCTTCCGGGCGAACTTGATGGCGGCTTCGTTGGCCTCGGAGCCGGAGTTGCAGACGAAGACCTTGGACGCGTCGGACATGGCGCCTGCGGCGCGCGTCTTCTGCACCATGAGCTGCGAGAGGGCGCCGGTCCAGGGGTTGTGGTACAGGTTGGAAGTGTGGATCAGCGTCCGCGCCTGCTGCCCGATCAGTTTCGCCATCTCGGCGTCGCAGTGGCCCAGCGCGTTGACGGCGATGCCCGCGGTGAAGTCGAGGTATTTCCGGTTCTCGACGTCCCAGAGGTAGCAGCCTTCGCCCCTGACCATCATGGGCGGGGGGCGGACGTAGGTCGCGACCATGTACTGGGCGTGCTCGCCGACGATGGCGGCGGTTTGCGAATCGCGAGGTGGGTCGGGGTTCGGGAGGGAGGCTTCGTGCTGCGATTCAGTTAGTTGGGCTGTTATGTACGGAGCGGGGAGGGGGGGCTTGAGAGATGGGGCGAGGTACGGAGAAGTCGTTCTTGGTCCTTTCCGGTTGACTTTCAGTGGGGACGGCCATGGCGGAGGCATTGCGTCTCGAGAGGACTGATTCGTGTGTAAATGCCCTGGCGAGGCTATTGCAGACCCCTCCTGATCGCCGAACGGCGAGACGCAATGCCATGACTAGATGATGTGCAGGAGTCAAGACATGAGATGGGGAAGGAGAGGCTATGGAAAAATTTTGACTAGAAAAAAGGAATCGCAATTTCATAGGGCTGAGGTGGGACTTCTTGGATAAACAAATCTTGGCGCGCTAAGCGTCATGCCCAAGATCAAATTTCGCCGCTCAAATTAATCTATTATCTTCAACGTCTTTTTTTGCCACGATACCAGTTACATACCTTAGTTTCTACCGTTTGTATATTATCTATCCTCAGGACCTTTCGAAACAGAACGCAATGCAGTCAGCTCGTCCACTTGCTTTTCGGTCTCAGCTCACCCGACGTCTCTTTTCATCAGGCCCCTCTCTTCGCGTCGCCCCTCCGTTCGCCTCGGGTCCAGCACCTCCCCGTTTACCCAAAGAGGATCAGGAGCTGTACGAGCAGTTGCAACGTTCTTCGACCGGTGCATTCAGTACGCGGAAGCCAACAGTCGTCATCAATCAATCCCCAGCTGCCACTTCGGAAGTTCCCAAACGATCGAGGCCGCAGATAAACCAATCGCCGCATACTGCACCAGCCGCTGAACCTTCGACGGAACAGAAGCTTGAGAACATCAATGCGAAGGTGGAGGCGAGAGGTAACGGGGAAGAGTTGCATCCGGATGTGAGAAGGGGGGTCTCGCCCGAGTTCGAGGGAGAGAGGAATCCGAAGACGGGCGAGACGGGAGGACCGAAGAATGAGCCGCTGAGGTGGGGTGGAGGGGTGGATTGGAGCTATAATGGCAGGGTCACGGATTTCTGATACAGAACTGTTCTGTCGGTCACGGCGCGTGGCTTGCAGGGCGATTGGAGTCATAGTCCCGTGGAATTACGGATTGCAATGAGCAGGGAGGGCACCAAAAGGGCATTGAATTTGCGAAAGCGGTTTTTGGGCAAGACTTGTCTGCTACGAGCCCTAAAGCTAGATATGATACATCAGGCATTTCGCGCGGAGCCTTCTAGTCTCATAGATGAATTCCGAAGTCTGAGTGTGGAAATCATGTAATAGAATCAATGGCGATTCTATGACAGAATCAGATTACATTGACCGTAGAACAGACAATTGCTGGTCGTGAAGAAGTGGCGAAAATTGATAGTGGATTCGCGCGCGAATAAATGCCTGAGTCATTCTTTTAGACCGAGTCCACATAGACAAAGACCTGCCCCTGGCCTCTCTTATCATAGATTTCTTTTTTGCTAGGTTACACCATGGATCACATCAAAGAGACGTTTGCGCAATGCAAGAGGGAAAAGCGCTCTGCGCTGGTCACATACGTGACCGCAGGCTATCCTACGGCAGATGAAACGGTAGACATACTACTAGGAATGGAGGCAGGTGGCGCTGGTAAATACCAATACAGAGGCATAGTATTACAACTGCTAATCGTGTTACAGACCTCATTGAACTCGGTCTTCCTTTCACAGATCCCATTGCAGATGGTCCTACAATACAAAGGTCAAATACTCAGGCGTTGAAGAATGGCATTACGGTCGAGTCGACGCTGGAGACGGTACGGAAAGCAAGAAGAAAGGGGCTACGGGCACCAGTACTGTTTATGGGCTATTACAATCCTTTGCTGAGCTATGGGGAGGAGCGAATACTGAAGGATGCGAAAGAGGCTGGGGTCAATGGGTTCATTGTGGTTGACTTGCCACCAGAGGAGGCTGTTAGATTCAGGAACTTTTGCACAAAAGGAGGGTGAGCTCTGGCTTCCATTGCTAGACACAGGGCCGTACTGACTTGGGCTATTTTTAGTCTATCATACATACCGCTCATTGCACCAGCAACCTCAGAAGAACGCATGAAGCTACTATGCAAGATCGCCGACTCCTTCATATACGTCGTCTCACGGATGGGTGTGACTGGTGCCACAGGGAAACTTAGCACAGGCATCCAAGATCTTGTTGATCGCGTTCACAGATATTCGAACAATGTACCAGCGGCCGTTGGATTCGGTGTCAGCACAAGGCAGCACTTTCTGGATGTGGGAGCAGTAGCTGAGGGTGTGGTTATTGGAAGTCAAATTGTTACGACGTTAGCCAATGCTCCTGCCGGTCAGGGTGCTCAAAAAGTGGAGGAATACTGTTCCGAAATTACTGGTCGAAAAGTTGGGAAGCATACGGTCACGAATGGAGTCCAAAAGACAATGGAGGAGGAGCAGTCACGAGTCAATGGAAATCAGAAAATGGAAAATGGCCACGGGGACAATGAGGAGCCAGTACATGTAGACGAGGTCATCAAGCCGGGACAAAATGGTAGCGGACCTGGCTTAGCAACCCAGCTCGAAGCTCTGAATACAGATGGTGGCGATAATGCAGCTATTCCATCACGGTTTGGCGAATTCGGCGGCCAGTATGTGCCCGAGTCGCTGATGGATTGCCTAGCGGAACTTGAAGAAGGCTTCAACAAAGCAAGAGATGATCCTAAATTCTGGGAAGAATATCGCTCATACTATTCATACATTGGCCGACCTGGCCAGCTTCATCTCGCTGAGAGATTAACAGCCCATGCCGGCGGCGCAAACATCTGGCTCAAACGAGAAGATCTGAATCACACTGGAAGTCACAAGATCAATAACGCCTTGGGCCAGATCCTGGTGGCTAGAAGGTTGGGCAAAACCGAAATAATTGCAGAGACAGGAGCTGGTCAGCACGGTGTCGCCACCGCTACTGTTTGTGCTAAGTTCGGCATGAAATGCACCATCTATATGGGTGCAGAAGATGTTCGGAGACAGGCACTGAATGTGTTTCGGATAAAGCTGCTCGGTGCCAAGGTGGTGGCGGTCGAGGCTGGGGCAAGGACGCTCCGCGATGCAGTCAACGAAGCAATGCGGGCTTGGGTTGTCGATCTATCAACCACTCACTACCTCATCGGCTCGGCCATTGGTCCTCATCCTTTCCCTACTATCGTTCGCACGTTCCAATCGGTCATCGGTAATGAAACGAAGGAGCAGATGCAGAAACTGACGGGGAAGCTTCCAGACGCCGTAGTCGCATGTGTAGGTGGTGGCAGTAATGCATCGGGCATGTTCTACCCTTTCGCGGATGATCCAAGTGTAAAGCTTCTAGGCGTCGAAGCTGGCGGTGACGGTCTGGACACGGATAGGCACAGCGCTACTTTGACGGGAGGCAGCAAGGGCGTCTTACACGGTGTAAGAACCTATGTCCTCCAGAACAAGCACGGCCAGATCTCAGACACCCACTCCGTCTCCGCAGGCCTCGACTACCCCGGCGTCGGCCCGGAACTGAGTTCCTGGAAAGACAACGAACGGGCGAAATTCGTCGCCGCTACTGACGCCGAGGCTTTTGTCGGATTCAAACTCTTGTCGGAGCTCGAAGGTATCATCCCGGCGCTGGAAACGGCGCATGCGGTTTGGGGTGCGGTGGAGTTGGCGAAGGAGATGGGGAAGGGTAAAGATGTCGTGCTTTGTTTGAGCGGGAGGGGCGATAAGGATGTGCAGAGTGTGGCGGACGAATTGCCGAAGATTGGGCCGAAGATTGGGTGGGATCTGAGATGTAAGTTGGTCTTTCTGTTCCCTCTAAGCGTGCGTCGATGGTGGATCTCGTGGCTAACGGCTTCCGTCTGCTAGTTTGAGCACGAGTTGCCAATTTCCTTCGTTTGAAAAAGCATCCCCCTTTGATAAAGAACAAAACTTTCAAGCCAGGCGGTTAGCGATCTGGTAGGGGGCTTCCATATCTGATCGACCAAAATTAGAAGAGTGCTACAATGCGAGAGGTGTCACACCATGAAACCAATGATTTTTTCTCTGTGTGTGTGTGTAATCAAACCCACGTTGCGTTCTGGAGGTAAGAAGCAAAAAGCAACAACGTACGCCCTGTGCAATCAGAGCGTGGGGAATAAGGCAACCTGATAACAGCTCCTTGTCATTGTCATTGAGGAGGACGGTATGTATAGACACCCAGCACTCGATATATCTTCTGCGTTGTGGCCGCGAATAGCCGCGATAATGATTCGGGCACGGGTTTCGCACTCACTGGGGCTCGGTGGTGCGGAGTGCCTGTTAGCAAAGAAGGGAGTTCTTCATTGTTATTGGGGAGTGGGAGGTATGGGCGGAGGGAGAGGAAAGGGGGAAAGGCGGAGGCGGTGGTGGATTGGGGTTCGGAATGAGTTGTGCTCGTTTTGAGAATGTGTGGGATCGCGATGTGTGTTATATCTAAAGGATGAAGGGTTTAAGCTTGTTTTTCTGGTTCGTTTCTGTGTTTTGTACGATATGCGTAAGGTGGTGTGTGTACTAGTATGGAGGATTGTTTGATGTGAGCACATCAAACCCCCCCNNNNCCCCCCCCGCTCTGTCCCCTCCCCTGAGATTGGAAGCCCTTCCAAGTGTGTTCCTCAAAACACCTTGTCCGTTACGTGCGGTATGTTCCCTGAACAGAAGTATCCGCTCTCACTCAAGCCTCAGATGTGCCATTATCAGATGAGTCCGCATTTTCACGTGGACGAAGGGTAACCTTGTTTTCCCCCCCTCGTCCCTTACCCCCTCCCTCCTTGTCTCCTCCCTCTTTGTGTCTCGAATCCTCTGCTCAACCACCATTCAAAGCCAGAAACGCATCGCGGATTTGCCTCTCGATCCACACATCCGGCGCCAGTATCTTGAAATCAGCCGGCATCCGATGCGCAAACGGTATCAAGCGTCGCACCAGATACACGCCCAGATATAGCCCGCTGGGGTCGTACGCCTCGGTGAAGTCGAGAGTCAGGTGTCGGAGGTTGAGCATGGCGACGCGGTCGAACTTGTCCTGCCAGATGTGGATGAGCTGCTGTTGGATGTTGTCGTAGCGCTGCGCTCGGATCATGCGGGCTATGTTTTGCTGTGCGGCTTGGACTTGGTTGGGAGCGCTGCTGCTGCTGCTGGTAGGGATGGTGGAGGAGGAAGGGGCGAAGGGGCCGGAATGGTCAGGGCTTGAACAGGGGGATGAAGGGCTCTGCTCGGCGAGGCGTTGCCATTCGGAGAGGTCGGGCGTATCCGCGTTGCTGAAGCTAAGCTCCACGCACCGGATCCGGAGGGCGGCTTTGTTGGGGGTCTGGAGCGAGAAGTCGGTGGTGGTTTCGTTGTACGGTTTCTCGGTCATGAATCGCATCGTCTGGTTGAGGGGGCCTTTGCTGACGACCCATGTGTTCCTGGTCCAGTACAGGTCGTGGAATTTGCGATAGTGCTCTTTGTCCAGGGCTAGGAAGATGTTCATGATGGGGGGGTCCTTGTGGGGACGGACCCTTCGGGGCCCAAAGGCTTCCTCGAAAACCATGTTCATTATAATCTGGCAGATCTCGGCAGGTATGCGCTTCATCTGTTCTTGAAACACCCTACACGCTTCGGCAGCGAGGTAGGCATCGTCTCCAAGGCCAGCGAAGAATTGGTGGCCCAACGGCTTGCACTTGGGGCTAAGAGGCGCTCCGGCCGCTCTGTGCTTGAGAGAGGCGATGGAATCTTGTGACAGATCCGGCGCACATTGTTCCAGAAGTCCGTTCCCATCGTCATGCATACCCTTCGAGCGTACCCGGTTCGTCTGAGACGAAGACATTGAGGGAAGTGTCTAACGCCAGGTCCCAATTCTTCGAAGGTACAAAATCCTTCGATGCTGTGATGCGTGGATGTTATAAGCGGCTATTCGGCGCAGGATCTGGACTTTTCCTTGAGATGCCTGTTACTGGAATGCCTTGGGGTCAAGCCAGAGTACGAAGGCTGCCACAATTCTCTGCCTCTTGTAGCGTCAGTCGAGAAATCACGGTTCTCTTCTTCTTCTTCTTGCTGTCCGGGTGTGTGCATTGAGTAGCTGTCGGAGCGCTCGAAGAGACCGTCGACAAGGAACATTACTTCCGTTATGGAATGAAGAGACACGGACGTAGGATAATGGGCCTGATACTCTTCGATCTGGTGAACCCGAGACTATTTAGACTATCGTTAGCGTAGGGCATCCGAAGCTTTGGTATTACTCCGCCTACTTGAAGAACTGTAAATGTAGGCAGGACTAAGTAGAGTTTATTCAAGAAAAAACCTGTTTGACCGTCATTCCGCTGACAGGGCCTGGCCCTCGGCCAACGCTGCGCGAGTTTAGGAGAGTCTTTAGATACTATCGAGGTCTCTGCGGGGTTGTTCGGCGGGCTGTTCTGCATGGCGGAGACCATAGAGGAGGCAGTGAGTCGTCTCATCGAATAAAACGGTCTATCGTTGAGGTTGTTGACTGTACGTTGGAAGGCTACTGATCGGTGGCGCTACGCTCGGTGAACTCACTAGGCGAGGGTGCGTGCTTTGCACGAAGATGCCAATATGTAGAAAAGCTTTAGCTTTGATCTCGCCAATAAGGCGGATGAAGTCGTTGAGGCTGCAGCCAGCGCACTGATCGTGGGGATGACATTTTTGAGGCTGCAGGAAGCTCGGCGACCGGTGGAAGTGTGCCTGCCCAATTCGCTAGAGATCTCGCCGAAATCGCAGGAGGCTGTTGTTGGAAAGGCCTCGACTTCGTTATTGGAGCGGATTTAGGTTTCGACCTCTGGAGGCTGCAGGCAGTCAGCAGATCGAGAACATGCTCGTCGAATGGTATGAGGAATTGACCGATAATGCAGTAAGCTGGTGAGAGATTTTGGGTTTCGCGATGGAATAGGACTAGGGCCCTGTCACTGAATCTTTTTCGGTAGCGATGAAGCTGATTGTATGCGGCGATACCAAACTCATACCCCCTCTGAATTCGTGATGCTCGCATTAGTTGACAGGGTGGTCAAGAAGCTACCGTACCAACAAACCTTTAGAGGATTTTACCGCGCCTTGTCTGACCTCTTTCGTCCCCAGCTTATCCGCGGATATTTCACATGGAAACGCTCGGCATTCAAACAGTCAGCCAAAACATAAACACCTTTGAAGCTACGAGAAAGTGCTTCGAATGATGTGTGTAGTGGATAGGGACAGGATCCGCCATAGCTTAAGCAGCCTCGATTTCTGAAATTGAGATCATCATAACATTAAGACCACAGAGTGGTGATATTGCCATTCTTCTAGCTCTAGATACGATACACTTCCGGGGAAGAATAGGTGAATTTTTGAAAGGGCTCTGGCTGCGTGAAGTTGGAAGTCAAGGCTGGATGTTGGTCCACTCGGCATGTGATCTTCACACAGCAAATCATGGGGAGGAGCAGACATGGAGGTATTGTGCTAATTGGTGTTAGGAAGGTGGATGAGAGAAGTGAACGGTGATTGAAGGGATGCAGAGAGTGTTTATGCAAGTGCGGTTTAGGGTCGCTGGGCTTTGCTTTTTACTGCGTTAAAAGAGCAGAGACCATATTCTTTTTGCGGACGAAGCACAGCTGAAAAAGCTGGAGAATGATGGTAGCAAGAGGTCAGTGCTATTATAGGCATAAGCCGCTTGAGAGAGTAAAAACGCATAAGCTCGCGAGGCCATGGTGCTTATTTCTTGGGACCCTGTAGCGGAGTGTACGTACCTATGTACGCGTCTATCGATTGGTGCACTCAAGCATTCAATAGTCCCGATAGTAGGAGTCTAAACACCTATGCGCTGACCGAATATAGTCACGTGGCTTCACATCCTGTAATTGCGGTTTAGTTGCATGTAGTCTCATTATGGTAGATAGGTGGGTACCTAGGTAGGCGTTCAGCTTTCATGGACCACAGACGGCATCTTTGGTGAAGCTCAACGAGCGATGCCAGTCTCACGAGTCCGAGTATGGTGATTTCTCCTAGGCCGTGACGGAAGGTATAAGAACGATAAATTAGGGAGTTGTAATGCAGACTTGATCCTTTATGACTTATGAGGCATGGTCCGTGCATGCTTCAATCCTTCATAATTCATCTGGCCTATCCCCTTCAACCATACAGATAGTGCGGCAGAAGGTATGCAGAAGGTATGCAGAAGGTATGCAGAAAATATGCAGGAGAAATGCAGAAGGGTTGCACATCGGAAAAGCTAGCAACACCAACGCTAGTCTCTATATGTACCAAAAACCCTGGGTCCTAAAGCCTTACACGCTCCATCAAAGGTGAAAGCTCGCAGCGAAGTATCGCCGCGGAGTCGAAGAGGGCACCTCTGATCGTAGACTAGGCTGCGTTGAGTGTGTCGAGTGCTTCTGATCGATGGTTTGGGGCATGTTTGTGGCATCTGTCCACGCGGGGCGTTGTCCGATATCTTGGCGTGGAAATTCTTGGCGTCCAGCAAACGCTTCGCATCAAGTCTGGTTTCCCTTTCAGCTGCGCTGTACAACTACTATCACAAGTTCAACGGACACAAGAGAGACACGGAGTTGCTGTCTTCCCTCGTATCTTCGCAAGGAGGACACCAGATTGGTAATGACTAAGCTCGAGCGAGATCCTTGTGGCCAACTATTTACCTACGAAATCAATCCATGTACAACTATTCAGGATGTAGACCCGTCCAACAGCCTTCCTATGAATCCAGATCATCATCGATCACGCGACTTCCTCTCTGTTCATCGACTCGATTGTCTGGAAAACCATGTGTTCTACTACACGTCTTTGCCCACAGGTCTTGCTAGGAGATCAGAAATCGGAAATGCTCTGATCTCCTCCTATGAGGGTCGTATCTTGAAGCGAGAAGTTGTCTGCTGACCTGACCTGGGGTGTCACGGTGAGAAATAGATTGCCATGATCCCCTACAGCCGGTGGTCAGCCTCCTTCATTTTCTGAATATATAATTATCACTAACCAAGTCCTCTGATAGTGCCCCCCTGCTGGCTCCTCAGGCAAACCGAGTACACCGCCGTTATAGCTTCCCATATCTTATACCACGAGGCAGTGTCTGACTCTTTTTTTGTATACCAAAGACGGCCGAGGCACTTCCTGTCATCTTCGCCGAGGCTATTGTCACCATAGATTCGCTACCAGCACAGGTCTGACGGCTTACCAGACTCGATGAAATGCGGCACGATGACTTGAGCGGCTGCATCCTCTACTGGACCATACACCAGCGTTTCCGTTGATGTAGGCATCCCGCCGATGATGTTCACGCATGATTTCCAGAGTGGGAACCTACCGCGGCATTCTACATCGGACTTATAGGGACCGAGGATGAGGGCCAGGTTACTGTTGCCGCCTGAGACTAGTTAGTGTTTGGTACAGTGTGCAGTATCACTCCTGGGATTTGCTATCCCAGAGGTTGCACTTCGTCTACATACCGAGGTTAGTAGCAATCCCTCCCTGCTCCGCACGCGAAGCACAACTCAGAACCAGATCAGAGGCTGCGTCGCGTATTTGACTGAGACTTGCGCTGCCGGATTCGGCCCCGTTGAGCAGGACTGGTTGCAGGTAGCAGAGCGCCTCATCTGCCGGCACACCTGTTAGCTTGACCCGTGATCGCAACGGCTGAAGGCTTCCGTTTCATGAGCCACTTACCGCCCATCAGTCTGTACGGCAAATGAACATAGCCCTCGGGACCGGCGCTGCCGCGCTGTGCGAATTTGGTCTGTGTTCTGCCGACTTGCTGATGCTGAAGTGCGCTTGTGCAGTCCTCGACGTCGGGTTTGAAGCCGTACTTCTCACCGTTGCACTCGACGGATACTTCATTTGACACTGATACGTTGAGCGGGGATAAAGTTGCAATGGAAGTCACAGGCGGATTCGATGGTTTGGAGGGTAGGCAGAAGTCATCTAGGTCGGCATGGAGGTCCGTGGCTTGGAAAGGCTTCGCGAGGAGTGTGGAGCTGAAGCAAGCAATCAGTGGGTATACGAACGGCGAAAACATGCTGGTTCTTGGGGACGTGTTTAGGGTCTAGATGAAGCTGAGTCAAGCTTGAGACAGAACAGGCGGATCTAACGAGCCTCGCTTCAAGCGACAACGGGAATTGCAGCCGCTTGCGGGAAAGATAGATCTATAAGTAGCACGTACTGACGCGTTGGATATCCGCATGACCGCATCCCACATAAGAGTAGAGCCGACGCGCATGTAATGCTGTCTTTAAAGATTGGCAACAGACAATCTGTATCATTATGCTCAACAGGCACTCTCGTCTTGGTGTCTAGAAGAGATCTAGACATTTGTAGCTAATGATAGAGTCTCACATCATTTTTGCAGACGGGAGACAAGCAGTTTGATTCTGCTTCTTATATGCTCCACTGTGCCTTCGCTAACCATAGAAGTTGTCGTCGTGACAAGGACTGTAAGATAATTGTACTGGACGCGATAGCCTAGATGTTCGTCAACTCACCCGAGGAGAGGATGTGTGGTAAAACGGAGCACAGCTACGAGCGCCTTCTGGATGCGTGTTTGCATCTGTGGTAAACGAGGTAGCCAACATTCTGACCCTTTTCAAACTGTAGCCAGCGAATCCAATTGCTTATCAAGCGACTTTCCTAGTCCACAGCCATGTAGCCTTGCAAATAGGCGCGTAGAGACAGAACAATTTGTTGGGAGCCCACTTGAGGCTCAAGACACTTTCAAAGGACGTTTTCGTGGGCATTCTAGCCATGCCTGACGCCGGCGGAAGGTTAACAATGAACATACAGATCAAAGCGATAGTCATACGTGGGAGAACACGTTCTGCTCCATATGTATAATACCCTGTTAGACTCTAAATATGTGGTACGAAATCTGACCAGTTAACGCTAGCAAAAGCGGACATTGGAAGGGCTCTTAGAGCAACGAAGCCTTCGATTATGATGTAACCACGTGCCAGGCCGTAAATTACAAGGAATGGTAAATGGATCATGACTGCTACCCATCGAGGCAGTAAGCTAGCCACTCCTAGGATCGTTGTCGCATGGTGATTGTTGAACAAGCCTCTCGCAAGCCTGCCCGCCATTACTGTCCCAAACGCGACAGCGAAGAGGTAGAAGATCAGAAGGCCGAACAGCGTCAAGCTCGAAACGCGCCAGAAGATTCGTTCCGCTGTGGTTGGAAAGGTAAAGTTCCACCCGGCAAGGTGGATACCAAAGTATGCAATGGTAAATATATTCCCATAAACGATGTCTGTG
Source organism: Evernia prunastri (assembly GCA_003184365.1). NCBI lineage: Eukaryota > Fungi > Ascomycota > Lecanoromycetes > Lecanorales > Parmeliaceae > Evernia > Evernia prunastri. Next base: position 467,756 of record NKYR01000008.1, read on the forward strand.
ACCCTGATGCCGCGTGGTGGGGTCGTTGTACTATTGCCGAACGCCTTTACTGGTAACTCGTCTGTATGTTTCGACCAATTGAAAGAAACGCGGACTGCGAACCAGAAAGGCGCGATGAGGCTTGTCCGACTGACAGGAGGTTTTACGAAATCCAAGGGTGTTTGCGTATATGGCTTGGGTCGGTCACCTGCTTCGGCGAGTATCTCTGCAACTGTAGTATTGCATGCTAACAGGGATGGTGTCTCGATGTCCCGTGGCTTGTGCCTGAAAAAGAAGAATGTGTTGATGGAGCAGAATATGAAAGCCAGACACGAGAGCTCGAAGGTTGAGAGCGCGAGATGCTGCACCAAACGACCAATGGCCTGGATCAAGAACCACATGATCTGGACCAGCGTGAGAATGCGGGCGAAAGTGTCGGCTTTATTCCTGTCCCAGATGGTTCTAGCTTTTATTTCGGGGTATTCAATGTGGTCATGTTCTACCAAGTAAACGAGTTGATGACTGTCCACGGGGAATGCAGGAAATCCGGGACATTTGAGGTGGACGCCTCCCATATCGGCGAAAAATGCATGACGCATCGTCCAAGGTGAGCGTCGGAGTCGCGACAGGTTGTTCTGTGTCCGAGGAGTCTCTTTTGCTGATAAGACACTGCCCAAGGCCTCTCCCCATTCTTTCTCAAGTCGGGCAAAATCCTCAACAGCTTGACAAGCAGATCTCCATTGCTCTGCAGCTACAGCTGTAAGGACTTCGGGAAAGAAAACGGTAAACAGCATCCAACGGGATTTCGCTTTGACCATCTCCCAGGGTCCTTCATATTCAGCGGGTACATTTAAGAAGAGCACGGACCAGGTGCACAATATGATAGTAGCTAGACAGCTCTCGAGTATGTCAACCGTTCCCCGACCGTTGGGCTGGGGGATCCAACCATGCGACAACTGGGGAGCTGCCGTAGCCGTCGAATTATATGACATAAGCCGAACTGAAAATCTCATGAGACTTTACAAGACATGAGGTAGGCACGAAAGATTAAATATAATGGCATGAACCTAGGTATCACGTAGAAATATGTTGTGATCTGAACTATTAGGCTTCGCGAAAAGAACCACGTTTTATAAGGGATTGGCTGAGCCTCATTACCAAAGGCCAGCAGTGCCCCCTGATTGGAAACCACTTCATGCAATGTAACACTTGCGGATGGCCTGCAGGGTTTAAAGACTTACAGAACCCCAGCTACTGTTTGGGAGCCGTGCACTCTATTCGGATTCGAAACACAGTACCTACTCCAGATGTCCAAAGAATGCGGCCACCAGCAGTATAATTGGTAACGCATGACGAATTGTTCCATTAGCTCACTCAAGAGGAGCATACCCACTCAAATTTTTGCTGAAGATCGGAGAGATTCAGCGGCACCAGACAAATTTGCAAAACCCTCCCACACCCACATGAGTATGTTAGTGCAGGAGGCATTGCCCAATTTTTTTTAGCGAACTTGAAAGGGAGGGTCGGAGCCGGAACCGACAGATCGCACCACCACACCGAGAGGCGCGTGTTCTCGCCCCTACAACATCTCCTGCGCTTAGCGGTCGTGGTGATCTAGTCCTCGACCAAGAATTCTCGTGGTCTTTTCATGATCTACATCTATTCTGTGGCGAGGATTCTGGCCGAGGTTCCAATTGAAGAGAAGAATTAGAGATGCTTCAAATCATCTATTGATACCGAATCGATCACCCTCTCCAATCGACCTCCATGCTGATGATCTGGCCTGAAGGTATGCACCGCTATCAATGGCCTTTTTTATACCATAGAGGCCACTGAAAGGCCATGTGCCGACAAGAGAGGAGCCTACAGGCGCATCCACTGCCCGTTTGTCTGCATCGATATCGTGCTTCACTTTCTCATAGACGCTTGGCAAGGAAGTCGCATTGTACTTTTCGCGCAATGCATCGTACCACTTCCGATCGTACATCTGCCAGAACTCATCCTCCGTATAATACGTTTGCGCATAAAGCCACTTCATCCCACCCAGCTCCCGCAGCTTCCGTTCAAGGTCGCGATTGGCTTGTATAAAGTCATCTGGCCTAGGTGGACCAAATCCCCAGAGGCCAATGTTAAGCATAGGCTTCAGGCTGTGACCGTCCGCTTCCGTCTCGTTCACATGAGGATGCATGGTTGGCAGCTTATCCTGACGTAGAGGGCAAAGCCAGAGGGGATAGATACCGAAAACCTTGTCTGTATATTCAACGAATTGCTCCGCCGTTGAGAATGGCAACGCTAAATCCTGAATTATGCATTTCTTGGATTGTCCACTGGCGTGTAAAGCCGTGTACATCATACGCGTATGCACAAAATCATCAAGCCACCAGCGTGTATAGTCGTTAAAGGGCATTTTGAAGTAGTCGAAGGCGAGAGCCCCAACCCAGAAGCCGCCGCGGTCATATCGAAACAGATATTCAGCCATTGGAATCATCTCTGTGGTTGGGCCGTTGCTCTTCGTGATTGCGTCTTGTACATGAAGGTAGAACCAGGGATCCTTGGCGTCGCTGAAGCATTGAACGCGGGCGTTCTGAACGGGAACATTTGTCATCCGGCCAGTGATGACGGCGCCTTGGGTTTTCGAGTATAGAATACCATCCACATAGTCGAGCTCAGGATCCATTGTGAATCTTTCAAACTTTTCTATAGCTTCAGCTACACTCGATACAGGGTGATAAACTGTCTCGACGTATTTCTTGGCTTCACGGAGCTGTAATTCGACCAAAGTTGTGACACCCAGACTACCCACAGCGCCAGCTGCACCATGAAAGAGGTCGGGCCTTTCATTCTCCGAGCATCTGACAACGTCCCCATTCGCAAGCACCATCTCGATATAATTTATCGTTTGGTTGAAGAATCCATGCTTGAATGAACTGCTCTCTCCTGATGTTCCAGCATAACCGCCACCAGCTGTGATGCCAGGAAATTCCATCACCACCGGCGGCACCAGTCCATGTTTTATTGTCTCCTCCACTAACCTATCCATGGGTACATTTGGCTCGACCAAAGCAGTCCGCCTTTCGGTGTTGACTTCGAGGACGTGGGAGAGGGAGCTCGTGTCGACAATGTTTTTACGAGTGACGGTAGACTGCCGCGTACTGTTCGTCGAGCCATGGAAGATGCGGAACTTCTGCTTCCGGTCATAAAAATCTCTCACGCTGTCTGAGATGCGTTCGACGGCTTTGTCGTGGCTGTATGCAAACGCCCCTGCCTTCGCTGTGGAGAGGGCACGAATGCTTCTGAGACATCGTGGGAATGGATGTGGTGTCGGTTGCACTGGAAAAGATACCCTGACTGCCCGCGCATTGGCAACTCGTGCAAGTGTGTGGTGTCTCATATATATCTAGGCTTAGTAAATGCTTGTCGACCCGGATTCGGTGCGAGGCTGCTTGCCTCAGTCTGGTTCTTCGGTTGCTTTGTTGAATAAAGAACACTAAGGAGTAAGGATAGCTACGATTACATGGAAAAGGTAGTGTAGAGATGTGCCAAGCCCACTAGTCCGGTAGGGCTGACTGCCATTGTTTTCAACTGCTTAGACTCCTACTGCTCTTGTCGACCTCCTAGAAGATTAGACCACTTCACCTACCACTTTCTGAAACCTTGCATGCTGCTGACGGCCAGCGTATGGCCCTACACTTTTCTTGGCCGGCAGATCTTGACGCCTGGTAGAGCCTACGGACGCTACTTGTAAAGAGCTGGCGAGGGGGGGGCATGAGCTGGAGAACCTGGGGTAGCTGGTATTGAAGTGAAAGATGAGGCTACAAGTCAGAGTGGGACAAAGACAAAAAAGAATTGCCGGATATACTAGGCACTGGTGGTTGATACTGGAGGCAGAAGTGGAAAGAGGGAAGGGCCGGAAAGAACCCTGTAGGCGCAAGACAGGTTTCGGAGATGGACACCATCTCGAAAACGTATATCTGTAGTTGAAGGTGGGAGTGGAAAACATGCGGCCCGGCTGTTTTGGCTAGATCTGCACTTAGGAAAAATACCGTGAGGCGAACTAGTCATGTGAGAGCAGATGCGAGAGGAGCACGTACGGAGTGTGTGACTTCTGTTTAAGGGATATCTTTGTTAGCTTCCCCAAGCACGGCTGGGTACGAAGAGATGAACCAAGGCTCCTGAGTCGAAACTTGGTACACGGACTCCCTTGTTGCAGACGAACATGTTCCTCATCAGACAATAGAGTCACCTCGGCGGCTTCCACTTGTACAGCTCGCACACAGCGCCACCCTGCTATCAAGTCTGAGGACATACAAGCTTCCGATGCAATCCTCGCTCAATACGAAAACCCCAACGCCATCTTATACGCCAATATCCTCTGCCGTATTATTCAAGTCGCCCATTGCTTTGCTGTTCCTGCTTTTCTGACTGCCAGGCCGTGATGATGGGATTTGATCGTAATAGCCAGGACCACAGTCCACACCGGCGGTGCCGACAAATTTTCCAAGCTCGCAGTCACCAAGCCAGCCAGCATTTATTACTTGAACATGGGACCAGTCGAACTAGTCCAGATGGTACAATGAAGGCGGCGTTTCATTGACAATGCTTCGTCCGAGGTGTGGGAAGAGGGTAAGAAAAGTTTGGCTTAGCTCTTTCGCGGCACAGGCGACAATGGAATATGAAACATATTGAAGGGAACAAGACTACCTTAGAAGCATGAAACTTATGCAAAGCGATGTTCTCGAGTGATGTTCGAGTAAGCTGGGGGCCTTTCTCTTTCGTAAAATACTGATTAGTAACTTACGCATTTCTGTTTTCAGACTCGGTTTCTCTATGTATTTTCTCCACGTTAGGAATTCAACCATTGAGTGAAGAGCCAAGGTCGTTGATAGGGATACTAGGCAGATAGGTATTTATAGGACCTGATGGTAGCTATAAGTACTTGACGAGGGAACCGCGTATTGTTACGCTTTAGATGCTAGTGCTTTCACTAATTGTGGCCCCCAACTCGTCGATGAGTGAAGTGAGGGGTCGGGCTACGACTCTCTCTAATAGACATCGAACATCGACGGACATTTACATGAACTCGCTGTATAGCTGTCCTAGCGCTGGATCACTCTCCAGACTTGCTAGTCTTCATTTCTTGGTCTAAGCCGCAAGAGGACTGCATAAAAGTCTGTCACCCCTGTCAGGACAATATCCTTCCAGACTCTTCAAGCATGGAGCATCTCCCAACTGTCCCAGATCGAACAGACCAAGGCCTTGAAACAGTCCCTTTTGTGTGCGAAAAGCAATACGACGAGGGTCCCTTCTTGACTTATCCAATCAGAGAGGGTAAACTTCATATCGTACCTGATTCGAGTGTGGTGCTAGAAAAGGCTGTACCCATCTGGCAGCACGAAAAGCTTCACCCAACTCCGAACAAGGAATTTGAAGCCTTTTGCCAAACATGGCTCTTCTTTGGCTTGATCCACGAACTGCTGGGCAACAGCTGTGAGTCGGCGGACTTCGTGCGGCTGAATGAAAACGATGATAGTAGAACCATATCGACGTCGCGGCTCCCTGGACTGGTCGAACAATGGGTCAAGAGCGTTGAGGATGGCTCGTCTACCATGACCTATGAGCATGTTGCGAAATGCCTGCGTTTGACTTTTGAGACTTTGTGGGCAGCCGGACCTGAATTCGATTTGAGGGTCAAGCTCTGCATTGCGTCCGTAGGCGAGTTTATCAAATTCGCGGCCAACAAAGCCTTTGGGATTGAAGATGAGGTTTCGGACAACAAATGCCCCAATTCATGGCATAAACTTCTCGAAGACACCTTCTGGGTCGAGCGGTTCAGTAGGTCAGGTTGGTGTCCAAGCCAAGTGGATATTTTACTACGCTCATCGACATCACTATCATTACAATCATTGTATTTCTTTGCTTCCATGCACGATTCCATATTAGCTGGACGTCACCGGCTATGTGACTATCGCAAGTGCGTCGCCTATCACACAGATCCTGAGGATTACATAACCCAGCATGTAAATTCAGACTGTCCATGCAAGGACTTGCATGTCGATATGCCAAGTCTAGATGCTGTCTTGAAAACAGGAGGGCTTCCGCTCTTGCGTATCCGCGAAGCAGAGACGCTGGACCAGCTCGTTGTGGAGATAGTAGACTCTCAGCCGGACACTCGCTATCTTGCTCTGTCCCATGTATGGGCGGATGGATTGGGCAATGCCAAGGCCAATGCTCTACCTCGATGTCAGCTACTCCGTCTGAGCAAACTCACTCAGTCTCTGAAGGCGAACCTGAATGCACAGGAAGCTCAGACCGAACTCCTGTTCTGGTGTGATACATTATGCTGCCCGGTAACTCCAGGACCAGGCAAAGATCGAGTTCTGTCACAGATGAGAAATATCTACGAACGAGCCACGTGCGTTCTGGTTCTGGACAAATCTATGGTACTTTACGAAAGCAAGTCTATGGGTCTAGAAGAGGCCTGTGCCAGGATCCTCAGTTCAGGGTGGATGCGTCGGCTATGGACCTTGCAAGAGGGCGCTTTGCCTGCAGGTAGAGGACGCCTGTGGTTTCAATTTCGGGACCAAGCACTCCACTTTGATACTCTGTGGCAACAGATAAAGAGTTTGTTTAACGTCGACTTGTGTCGGAAAAATCTAGCTGGTATCATGATAATGCGGCTGGGGATTTTGACAGCTTTCTATCACGACAGCTCCAAAGACCCAGGTGCTGACCTTGCTACAGTGGACGTCGCCCTTGAACATAGATCAGTCAGTGTCTCTTCAGACGAACCCTTACTGCTCGGCTCCATGTTCGGCCTTGATATTGCTAGAATCCTGGATGAGTCTATTGAAACCCGGATGCACAGAATGTGGTCTTTAATGTCTGCCGCTGCTCGTGGGGTACCTAAAGATATCATATTCCGTCTTGGACCTAGACTTGGAGAAAAAGGTTATAGATGGGCGCCGTCCACAATGATGTACCACGAAGATACTAACGCAGTCTTACAATTGATACAGAAGGGAGATAACCATGGAATTCTAACTCAGCACGGTCTCAAGGTCCGGCTCCCGGGCTACCAAATCTTGTTCCCACAACGCCCATTCTGGTTGCCTGCCACACCATGGGGTATTAGTCTGGCTGAGAACATGTTTTGGATGAGAGACGATGAAGCACGTTGGTATCTTGTAGCTCGACGATGGCCCAACGCAGAGGGCGACTACTTATCCACGGATAAATTCAGCAGTGCGATGCGAAGTAGTACGAATTTGTGGGTCACGTTTCTCGAAACTCGAGTCCAAGCCCGGACGGATGGCGGCCAACACACGAGCACTGCACTCTTGACCAGACTGATTGAAGAGACCTCCGGTGTGAAGTACGTCCAGTCATACATGCACATCCACGTGGGTCCGGCCCGACAATCTATCAACCAGATGTTCGAAGCTGCGTATGGATGCGCGCAGAAGCTAGCCGAGAGCGCTCCAGCGCAACAGCTGGCGAATATGAGCGAAGATGGAATAGACATGCAATCGCCGGAGTACAAAGCCGCATTTGAAGCTCTCGAGCCGGAAATCTTCCGTGTTGCTGCGAACGGGGAGAATGACCGTGCAATGGCTACTGCGAGACAATTATCCGGCAAAGACAACGACACGTATTTTGGAGCTACAGTTGCGAGTATATTCATTGGGAATTATGCTATCATGGGTGCTAAGATCCGCAATGATCAGCAATGGTGTATCGACTAAGTATCGCTGATGCTTCCGGACGAGTGTCGAAAAGCTATTGATGGCTGCATGTGGCAGGTCTGTAACCTAGAGACTCCTTCGCAGGTCTATGAGGCTTCATACCGCGGACCGTGGGAAAGCGGCGCTTCACACTTATAAAGTCGTCAAGTCGGATCTTAGTCTGAACGTTTCTGTGCTCGCCTATCATGCGGGGTAACTGCCACTGTCACCTGGCCTTACAAATGCGGTTACTTTCATCCACTCGTCAAGTGGGCTTCCCTTTCTCCCCTTCATCTCTCCTTCTTCTGATGCTGCAGTATCTAGACAGCACCTTCGTACAATAAACTTGTATCAATACGTGAGGAAACATGAATCATGGTGAGTCACAAAGCCGCAGGATTCCTTCTCTTGCAGAAACTGATGTGGAAACTTAGTGTTACCACATCCAACAGACCGGTACCCCGTAAGCTTCTCAGATATATGGTATGCTATGGATGTCCGGAAACGTGCTGTGTTCTTGGAAGACGTCATCTGGAAAACCGATCTGAGCATTGAGAGGCTGAACGCACATTTCGGCGAGCTCCACCGTTTCAAACCGAACTGGTTGTCCCGCAGGCTGATCGGCTGTTCGATGCCGGTGTTTCGAAACTACATCAAGATACTCTTGTTCAGCCGAGCGACTGCTTTTAGCCACGACACTCTTTCGCCAGTCGCGGAAAATGAACACACTGCCACGACCGTGGAGATGGAAACTCATGCGGTGCCACTTCAAGCGAGTGACGATCCATCGGCCAAGCCTGGTACCTACGAACTGGGTATCTCATGCAAAAAGCGGGAGTCAGATACCCTGGCCTTCCCCACCCCTTCTGCAGATGCGCACAATCCGGCAAATCCAGAGCTTACCCAACTTGTGCACAGTCTGCCTCCCGAGCTGTTCGGGAAAGTGCTGCAGGAGTTCCTCCACGCGGTTTTCAGGCCACGGAGAATTTACGTCGGTGCCGAACCTCTGAATCTTCAAGTGCTCGGAGGGTTGAACCGGGCAATGTACGCGAAGCATCGGAGCACATTCCTGTCCGAGAGCATCTGGGTCTTCGGACAAGGCGGCTACCAGGAGACGATCGGCCTGTTGCACATGATGCCGGCTTCCCTGTTGACATCCATAAAGAAGATCGAAGTAAGGTTCACGAGGCACGACTACAAGGAACCCTCACCCGAACACTTTTACTCTCTTTTTCGCAAAACGGCACCCGCGAACGACGACCCGCTCAATTCCCTTATGGATTACATCAGAAAGAGCGCCAATGCCAAATCTCACCTCATGCAGATCTGGCTCAGAAAGCTCGATCATTTACTGTCACTTAAACTTGACGAGCTGGTCCTCGATTTCAAAGACGCTTACGGACCGGACGGGGAGTTTGTCGGGAGGAGGTTCACAGGTATTGCGAACAGTAACCCCAGACATACCTCGGCGACGGTCACTGTCTTGGGCATGAAAGATCGCTGACTTGGCGAAAAGAGGCCTGAGAGGGTATCGGCGCTTTAGAGCCCTCTGTTAATGAACCAAGATGTCACCAAGAGAGGCTCAGGAGCCTTATTAAACAGGATAGCGCAAATGGAGAACGGGAATCTTTTGAGCGGTGGTATGGTGATGTGCGAGGATGTCGACACTGTAGGAAGCAAGGATCTCGAACACGTGGGAGCATCGCCCATGATATATTCAGTTGAGGAGTTGGTTGTGCCTGTTGGGAGCATTGTCTTTCGTTGTACACGAAACGAATCGCCAGTGATGGACTATGGGTATCGTTTCAAGCGAGAACGAACCTTCCGTCAGAGTCTCGAAAATAAGTACATCATGAACAAACCCGAAAATACGAAAGAGCACTCGTTCTCAAACCTCAGACAAGAGCAGGTCAGAATATTCATATTTTAACACTTTTCACTTCAGCAAATAACAATTTGATTAACGATCACAGATTGCGTATACGTAGCATTGTAATCTTCTTTCTAAGTCAAAATTCAAAGTCTTCTTTCTTAACAGAGTCTTATCTGTTGTTTATTCTATACATATCATAACACAGTGTCACTGCTTTATCATTATCACGTTCAGTCGAAACCCTGAGAGTAAAAATTAATTGGATTCGTCCCGTCACACTATACTTTCCTTTTGCCTTATTGTCGCCGGGAAGGATGAGAGCTGCCAACAGAGTCGACTAGTCAAATTCGATCCAGGCTCATTCTCTGTCCTGACCTGGAGGTCTCGGCAGTGGAAGATGGTCCGGAGCACCTAGCTGCGAATTTCGTGAGCGCCGGTTCCTGCACTGTACGTGTATTCATTGTGTTCGTTGCGTTCCTATAGAGCGTACCTAGAGTACCTTGGTGTCAATCCTCTTCGATCGTATGTAAAGATTTACGTTTCATGACGATCGTGGCGGTAAGCCGCTTGTTTCATAACCAAGTGGAAGGAAAGTTGGTCGTTATTAATTACTAACGAGCAGCGTGGCAATGCCTTGGAAATTATGACTCCTTACCTCCTTGATACTTTGACTGATGAATCCCTTTATTTCGTAGCCGGAATACTTTAGAGCACTAGAGTAAGGTACTTTATCATGATTGGCGGATCGGAGGTCCGCCCGCCACTCCAAACTTAAAAAGTACATTACGACATGGGATTTGGGAATCGCCGATGTAAGATCCCTATGGTAGGTAGAAAGTACCTTACCCCAGATACCTACCTTATAATATACTATACCACAATACCACCATACCTTACTTTACCAAGCATACCAGAATTGACGTCACGGCTTCCCCCATCACTTTGCTGAAATGGCGGGCTTTCGCTCGGTTTTCTATGCCAAGCTATGTATTCACGTATCCCACATATCCTTTGATGCTACCTTCGTACATTTTTGCGCATCCTTAAGCAACCTCATCATCCTTGGAGGTAGGTGCTAAAGATACTGATATCATCACTCTTCCTTGCTCTCCATCATCCCCCATGGACACTGATAGCACTTTGCATCAATTCATGGATGATGTCGAGCCGCCACCGGCCACCACTCCTACCTTGTCCACTACATCAAGCGCTCCTGACCTAGCACCTTTTCGTCAACCGACGGCCCTGGCTTCGAGCAGTGGTGCTCCGAGTAAGAAACGGAAGCCGCCTGACTCACTCACTTCCAACGCCTGCACCAATTGTAAGAAAGCCAAAGCAAAGGTATCATCTGACTGGACATGCACTTGTGCATTCATGGCCGGCAAAAATTGACCATCCTACAGTGTGACGGCGCATGGCCTGCATGCAGACGAAGCGCCAAGCGAAGTGTCCCGGACGCATGTCATTACGCAGTGCCTACCAAGGCGTTAAAGGACGACATGGCCCTGGAGATCCAAAGTCTACGTCGGGATGCGGACCGTCTCGAACTCGAGAAGGATGCTTTGTCGGAGAAGGATGCTTGGTTGGAACGAATAGTCTCCTCGCTCAAAGCTGGTACACAACGCTCGGAAGTCATTGATCAACTCATTCGGGGGCGATCTTACCGCGATATCACTGCATGGCTTGGCCCGATTGGAGGAGTAGGCGATGATCTGGCCATATCTCCCACTAAGATAGTCGAGAATAGCGAAGAAGCCCAACTGGGTTTGTTTGACATGCAAGAGCCTCATCCATGGACCAATGTCTCAAGCGATCAGCTGCTGATCGAAAACCTGCTATCTCTTTACTTTTGTTGGGAATATCCAGTATTTACAATCCTATCGGAGCATCATTTTCGCAGTGATATGAGGCATAATAGACATCGATACTGCAGTTCTCTCCTCGTAAACGCCATACTGGCATTAGCTTGCAGATTCTCCGATCGACCGGAGACCCGAACCATTTCAACCGACAGCAGGACGGCGGGTGCTCGTTTCTTTGAAGAGGCGGAGTTGCTACTGGCTGGTGACGATACGCCAAGTTTGACAACCCTGCAGGCGTTGGGGATCATGTCCATCAGAGCAACCAGCTGTGGCCGAGAGAGCAAGGGATGGTCATTGGCAGGGCAATGCGCGCGGATGGCACTACAACTTGGTCTGCAGTTGCCTAACGTTGTAGCTGACGGTACGCCCGACTCGGCCGCGGAGCTCGAAGTCCGCGCAATCAGCTTTTGGGGAGCCTTTGCCCTTGACCAGTGAGTCTACGCATTCACAGACCTTCTGCAATAATTGTGACCATCCTTCAGGGCCTGGTCCCAATTCACCGGCCGCGTTCCGCAATTGCCTCGCTCCGTGATCGGGGTGGCCAAGCTGGAAAGCTTCAAGGTAACGAGTGTCAAGGCCTGGGCGCCTTATTCGGAGGATAACATCCGTTTCGGGTCAATCTACCAACAACCAACCAATATCACCTCTATATTCTTTAGTTACATTGGTCTCTCCGAGATCATAAATGAGAGTTTGTATCTGTTATATTCGCCCGGCGAGCGTATCACCAGTGAGCAAGTACTGGCGATCCACGTTCGATACCTCAAATGGTACACCTCTCTACCTCTGGCACTACGGCGTGGCGAGGACTTCACGCCGGCAATCCTCGTGTTGCAGTGAGTCTGTACCGCATCCGAGCGCTCTCGCGGCCGTTGAACTTGCTGTAGCATGTACTATCAACTGGCCGTTCTCTTGCTCTTTCGAAAGTTTTTCCGGTTTGGAATTTTGACATCCTCAACCTCCCCGCGGAGCATGTGTACCGAGGCCGCCAACAACATCACTACTCTCTTAAATTCTTACGCCAGCCTCTACAGTTTGCGGCGCGTATCCTTCGTGGTGCCCCACGCCGTCCTCGCTTCGTCGGCCATCCATCTCGCCAACATGTCTGATATACACGTCCCCAAAGCTCTGCAATCGGGCCTTGACGGTTTGGCGGATATGTGCCTGGGCGACTCCTTCGCGGCATCTTCCCTCGGACTCATCAAGTTCATCGCTAACAAATGGGGTATCCCCTTGATCATCGTCGAGAGATCACCGCTGGTGCGACATGCTATTCGCTCGCAGGATCCAGCGGCGGCCGGGCCCTCTGCTCCAGATGCAGCCGAATCTGCTCCACCGAGTCTTGCCGCAACGTTACTCTGGGACTGGGCTACCACCTCTTCCTATCTCGCCTACCCTTCCTCATCTTACTCGACAATCCCTCCACATCCTTCTTCGCCCACATTGCTGCAGTCCCGGATACTGACGACGGATAAGCAGGCTGGCCAATCCGAGGTAATGCGTTTACATCATGCGGGCTTCGAAGCCGCGGATGAAAATGTCTTCCTCTACTCTCGGGCGAGACTGCCTCCTATCCGAGAGATGCTAGGCCCGGGGGATGTTGTTGGTGGGCCCGGGGTTGTGCCGGGGGGGGGGGGGGGGGGTATACTGTTGAGAGGGGTTGTTTCCGGACCGAGGTTGGAGGAGGTGAATATGGAGGGAATCTGTGGGGAGGAAGGTGGGATTTAGGGCTGGAAGAGGGTGGGGATCAGGGTTTGGGGATGAGGTTAGAATCTCCGGACGTGACGGGAGAGGGAGAGGAGTGAGAGACCAATAGCGAGTGTGGAGGGGGGAGGACGAATGGATTGGATCGGGCATCGGGCATTGGGCATTGGGTTTGGGGGATGCGGTGTGAAGTGGTGTTGGTTTGATTCTTTTTGGCGGCTCAAGTCTTCGTGCGCTTTGAAAGAGGGTTGAGGATTCATGTTGTCAATTAGATAGAATATGAGAGCGGGACCCAATCCGTGACCTATTACTACCCTGGAGCGAAATGCGCCGTGGCTATCCCGTAGGCTGGGTACACGAATAAAAGGTGACGGTTAGCATCTGGCACGAGGCCGCGATGATGATCGGCGCAGGATCGCCGATGCTGGTGATCGGGAGATCATCATTCAAATGCGATTACGCTCCATGCGCGGCATTTGTACGAAATGAAGTTTCTTGTAGCTGGTCGGGTATTTAATGGCAAAAGAGATGGATGCTGAGATGAGGCTCTGCGGGCATATGCCGCTAAGTAACAGATCCCTGCCAAGCAAGGTACATACCTTACCTACTGTACATACGGAGCACTCCACTTTCACCTCGCAAGCCACCGCTCCAACGCCATCAACCAACCAACCAACCCGCCACCATGACAGCCCCCACCCCGCCAACAACCCAACCCCTCCAACCCCCCCCAACCCAACCGCCGCCCCCCGCGCCTCCATCCCCCCCCCGCACCGCCGAAGCCCGCGCCGCTTTCACCGCCCACCTCGCCTCCATCGGCGCCTCCCACATCGCCCCGCTCGAATCCCGCCTCGCAGACCTCCACGCCAACGCCGCCGCCGTCGCGAAGCAGGAAGCCGCGCTCGCGAAAGCCACGGGGCGGCTGGCCGGCGCGGCGGAGAGGCAGCAGCGGCTCGCGGATGAGGGGGCGCGGGCGCTGAAGGAGTTGGGGGACGTGCAGAATTGGGCGGAGGTGTTGGAGAGGGATCTGTTGGTGTTGGAGGAGGCGGTGGGGTGGGGGGAGAGAGGGGAGGGGGAGACGGAGGGGGAGGAGGGG
>NKYR01000008.1:481998-532226 GCA_003184365.1 Evernia prunastri
GGGGGGTGGAGGGGGGGAAGGGTGGGAAGGGGGATGGGAAGAGGGAGGGGGACGGGGATGGGGTTAGGGTTGTGGGAAAGGGGGAGGGGGAGAGGGATGCCGCGAAGGGAAAGAGCGGGGAATTGTTGGATAAGCCGGATGGCTATGGTACATAATGAGGGGTGTGGGACGCTTCGTCAAGAGTGTGCGCCTTGTGGCTGTTGGGAAGTGCTTGTGGCTGCAAGTCGCCTTTTCAGGAGCGGATCATGAAGTACGAATCCCGCGAACAACGCAACCAGCAGTGCGACGGTCACGGCAACGACGCTGAGAGAGAGCCGGACTATGCGCCACCTTTGATGAGTTGTGTTGCAAGAGCTCGCAGCGCATTAAGGAGCTGTTGCTTGGGAGGCTTTTACAGCTATCACGCCAATCGATTTGAAACAATTGAACCACTGAGAGTACGGCCTCTCTTCTTCAGTGCGATTGAAGGTTTGCATAGAGATATACAGAGTCTAGCGAGTTGAAGGACGCTTTTTACTCTTCGCGTTCTTGGACCCTCCTTCTGAGCTGCTTGGAAGGAGGGAACATCCAAATCACGCATTGGGCACGCCGCCCTCGGATCGGACTTTCGATGGGAGCGACGGCACACGTCTTGATAGCTGTCGCTCAATTCTACGCGGCGCGCTATCAATCGTTGATATGCCGTTCCAGCACTAGCTGCGTCTTCCGGCAGGGCTACGTACTCGGTGAATTGGGTCCTCTTCCTGCCGAGGTATCGGTTCGAGATCGCGATGTTGATGTCCAGTCTACAGGCATGGCTCGCTCGAGAGGAGCAATCATTATCCCCAGGAATGCACTACCGCCGCGAGGCGCGATTTATCAACAGCGATCTGTTCGAAAAAGCGGGCCGAGAGTTTTGAAGCTGTACTTGCTTTACGGGAACAGCGTGGATTCTCGAGGGGAGTGGGGCGCATACTCGAGTCCGGTCGGAGTGCGGAGGCTTAAAAGGTTTTCCATCTTCCATCACCCGGTGATGTAGCTACAGTATCTTACGTCGCTGGGTTCCTGGAACAATGCGCAAATGTTCCGCTGTCGTCCTCTTCTGGGCCCTTACTCTACGCGATGGATGCAATGCTGCTGGATGATGATGATGTTGTGGGTCATTGCGGAGAGGACTTGAGCTGTTTACCCTCGTCGAAATGAACCACTACTATTATTATCGACAATTGGATGAAGTGTAGTGAGAATGCACGAACAGCTTCTTCCTTCCAGCGCTACATACTTACTGTATGTAGAGCCTCCATTGCCAAAAGATGAATTGGGTTCTCGGATCTTTCATTGGTCGATCTTATCAAATACCGTAGTCTCAAGGTAGCTAAAGTACTCCGTAACCCAGTCTCGGCGTATCCGTAATGAATTGACCGGGCAAGGTTGTTTCGGCAAATGCTTCTTCCCCGCCACCACCGCCCCCATCCATGTCCATGTCTTTGCTTCCTCTTAGTAACATCCTTGACATCCTTCCCCACCGACTGTTACATCGCATTGTTTCACCATGTCAGAAATCAAATTATTCAACCATGGAATAGGTACCGAATGGTATGATGTTGATTCCTACCTGACCCACTAACCGAGATTCAGTGCGAACTTCGAAGCGAGCTGGTGCGCTATCATTTCCCTTCCTCTTTCTTGGCCATTCTTTACAACCCCTACCTCCTCCCCAAGGATCAGTAATACCACTCTTGGATCCTCATCACTCGTTCTGTCAGGGTCTCTGGTGGACGCAGCTGTCCGTCTTTTACATTTCTTTCTCCGACCGGAGGGCCATGGGTACTCTAGGTAAGAGTCCGCCAAAAATATCTCCCTCTATGCATTTATTTGTGCTATATACTCTTACGAAGAAGCATGCCTTGGCTCCCTTGGCCAAGGACACACATCACCAACTGCGGGAGAGTGATTGGCCCGATGTTCTGAATTCGAGGACAGAAGCCGCGTAGGCAGCTCCATTCTTCGAGTCAGCTCTCGGAATCTGCATCTCATTTCATCAATGTCCAGTCTCATCCGATGGCTACAGGAGGCTAGCCATCCGATTTTTCGTTAGGTTAATGGTCGTGGGTAGGAGTGCCGTGACTGCCGTTTCTCACTTTTGCGTGCGAGAACAGGTTTGTAATCTCGCGAATTTTCCAGGCCTGCGAATACTTTGCTTAAACCTTCCTTTCTTTCTCTTTTTTCCTTTTTTTTCATGCCTAGTTCGAAATTCGAAGGATTCTCCCCTTCACGTACTAGCTGGGGCTGAGCCTCAACTGCCCCCTACTTTTATTAGACCACCATTTTGGGGCCCAATAAAATAGAGGCTGGAAGGATGTATTGGTGCGGCTTCCGGCTGACGTGCGGCACGCACATGAACCCTAACCGAAAAGCACCTGGCATCTTCGCACTAGAAACGTCTGACCTCTGGTTGGTTGCTGTTTTAAAGATCTTACTCAAAAGTTAGAGATTCATTAAATCCAGATGAAAAGGTAGACTGCGCCGCGGACAAGGGTCTCGCCCCGTAGGGTTTACCTCTTTAAAGAAGCTGCCGCGGTCCCGACTCTTTTGTTGGTTCTTGCCTTTTCGAAACGTCAAGTTATCACCGTTGTGTGTGCTTCTTACACCTTGAGCTCGTGCCCGGGAATCGAGGCTGCTCAACGGTAGCTTGGGTCTCGTGAACCTTGTATATTGGCCTATCAAGCTTCTTGTGACATGCGCGACCAGGCATAATCGAGTTGAACATCTGTCTCGAGATCTCTGATCCATCTCCCACTCTCGTTGAGAACTAAGCTGGTCTCGCAAACACACAGTCATTCCAATTGAAAGAATGCAATTACACGCTCAGTTACCCTTGGGCATCCTATGCATCCTCTTCACCCATTGTTCCCGAGTCACAGCAGTGTGCCCTACACTACCATGCAGCGAGGACGTCCCGGTATACGGAGTCGCTCCGCTGAACAGTGGAGCCACATCGAGTGCATTTCCTGCGGCCATCGTCTCAAGCAGTCCTCTGGTGGTGGAACCTGGCAAGGAGCGCAGTACACCACCTGCAGCAGCCGTTCCCACGACGACTAGTACTTCGACTCCTGTGCTTCCTTCAACGACATCACCAGCCACGCCCACCTCAACCCCGAGTGTTATACCTCCGGATACGGCTTTAGCGTCAAAATCATCAGCTACGCCCACCTCAACTCCCACTGTTATACCTCCAGCTTTAACGTCGACATCATCAGCCACACCCATTTCAACCCTCAGCGTTAGTTCTTCGGCTCAAGCTTTAACATCGACGCCTTCAGTTGCGCCCACAGTAATTTCTAGTTCGCGGTATTCCACTGGAGTACCCACCGTCTTATCTTCCTCAAATCCTGCAGCATCATCCAGTGCGACATTATCTGTATTCCAGTCTGTCACGACATCGTCCGGTAACTCGACAGCGGCTAATTCAACGGCCTCGGCTACTGTACCGGCGTCAATCACTCAATGTGGCAGTTGTCGAGTTCTGGCGGATCAAGTCCAGGTTTACTATTGGCCTACTGCATCAGTGAAAAATGATTGCGCGCGAGGGGCATCCGTCAACCCATTCCAGACTGGCGTTCCTTACGCATCTAATGCGTCGAGGATTCAATCTTTGGCACCACAGGCGGCAAATAGCCCGACCACCACCGTTGTTGATGGGTACACATTGTAGGCTAATCTTCTTCCCGGGTATTGATTATTTCATACTGATAATCGGTCTAGCACTTTCCCATCGTTGTACGTATCCGTTGTTGGTGGGATTTCAGTATCCGATTCCTGCGGCCTTGTCGGAGGCGTGCACACAAATCCTGCACCAGTAGCAGTTCAAGCTATCACCACCGCTTCTTATGACAGTTGGCCTTCTACCTGCAGACTGCAAGGTCAGAATGCGCAGGCAGTCATCGACACTCTAGCTCTCTCAGACATCGCCTGTCCAACCTGGGGCTTGTCAGACCCCTTCACTACCTCCTGTGACGGGAGTTCATACCTGACAGCAACGTATGGACAACCTTATAATCCCGTCATTTTGGTGCCAACTGAAATCCTGGCCATCGATCCCGCTTGGGGAGCCTGTACTACTAATACAGCTGACGCGCTTCTGACATTGCCATGCGGCATATACGATCCACCAAAAGCCTTGCAAACGGCTCATGCCCTGGTTGCTGGGGGCGATCCAGGTGATCCTTCGTCCCCTGGACCGCCAGAAGGAGCGTCTGACACCCTGCAACAAGCTAATCATCTTGCGCCTACTACCACACCTGTAAACGACCCTCCCGCGTCAACGACGCCTATGGCAGCGCCGGCCAAAACCGGGTCGCCGAGCTTACCAGGACCTACAACAACGTCAAGCAGTGGAGGAAGTGCAGCAGACCTTTTGAAATTGGATCCGTTAGATCCTGACGCTAAGCAAGCAGCGGATCCGGGCCCAAGTAAAGCTGTCCAGCAAGGGGGTTCGACACCAGCTTCAAACCCTCAAACGTCGAACTCAGGTAGTCAGGACACGAGTTCTCCAGATGACCCTGCGAAGTCAAATCCGACGGATCCAGATACTTCGGAAGATCCAATTCAGAAAGGCTCGGAACAGAAAGAGGCGTCGGCTTCGGCTTCTGAGTCTCAAAACTCAGAACCAAATGTTCAGCCGGCAGTGCTAAAAGCGCCTACGACTATCAACTTAGGTGGTGGAACACCATCCACCCAAGGCGTGGGAGCATTGATCAACGGTGGCCTCGGAGAAGGGAGTGTGCCTGCTCCTACTCCGTCTCCCGCCTTCACTCCTCACGTTGTCACTGCTCTGGGCCAGACTCTCAGCATCACCGATCCCTCTGCTGTAGCGATTGGCAGCTCCACATTATCAGTCGGCGGGCCAGCCCACACAACCGACGGGAAATACTACTCTTTAGGATCTTCTGGAAACCTAATCGCTGGTACATTAACCTCGAGTCCTGGACCTTCGTCACCACCAGTGCTGTCTGTTGCTGGATCAACATACACAGCCAATTCAGCTTCTGAATTCGTAGTGGCTGGCCAGACGTTGACGCCAGGTGGACAAATAATGGTTGCGAGCACCCCGATATCTCTACATCCCTCCGCCAACATTGCTGTCGTTGGAGGCAGTACTCAGGTGCTCACAACAGCAACGCCGGCGCCATCCCCAGCCGTGTTGAAATTTGCGGGCTCCACATATACTGCTAATGCCGCTTCCCAGTTCGTCGTAGCCGGTCAAACACTAGCGCCAGGTGGCCAGATAACGGTGGCTAGCACACCAATATCGCTTCACTCTTCCACCGACATCGCTGTGGTTGGAGGTAGCACTCAGTTTCTCACAACCGCCACACCCAGTCCTAACCCGGCAATATTGACATTTGCGGGCTCCACCTACACCGCGAATACAGCTTCGCAATTTGTCGTCGCAGGTCAAACCCTAACACCCGGCGGCCAGATTACAGTGTCCAGCACTCCACTATCTCTAGGTCCTTCAGCCAACATCGCAATCATCGGCACAAGCACCCAACTCCTCACGACCCCCGGCCCAACCTCCAACCCAGCCATATTGACATTCGCTGGCTCCACTTACACCGCAAACACCGCGTCTGATTTCGTCATAGCTGGCCAGACCTTAACACCAGGAGGTACCATCACAGCGTCCGGAACACCCATCTCAGTCCTGAAAGGAACAAGCAACATCGCAGTCATCGGCACCAGCACTCAAACACTCGCAACCGCTCCTGCCACTTTATCCACCGCAGAAGCACCCGTCATGACATGGGACGGCTCAACATACACCGCCGACGCCTCTTCGGACTTCATCATCGCCTCCAAAACCCTCACGCCCGGCGGCATCATCACCGTTCTCGGCACACCCATCCGACTGGCCCCCGGTGCTGCGGACGTCGTCATCGGCTCCAGCACGCAAACCCTCTCTTCCTCGGCCGTCATCACGCCCGCGGACATCATCACCGTCGCCGGGCAAATCATCACGGCTAATCCGACCGGGTTCGCAATAGCGGGCACCACGCTCGTCCCCGGCGGAAAGGGCGTCACGGTCGGTGGTACGCCCGTCAGTTTGGGTCCGGGTGGCACGTTAGTCGTGGGGAACGGGAGCGAAGTGCTGCCGACGAGTAATCTGGGACCTGGTGCCGGAGCGGGCGTCTTCGAGGGCGGGCAGGCGAGGTTGGAAGGGCTTGGCTGGAGCTGGCTTGTTGCCTGGACTGCGTTTTGCACGGTGACGGGAGCGTTCTTTTGGATGTGAGGGGTGGACGGCTGGACCAGGATTCTTTGGGGATGGACGGCGGTTTGGGGTTTCGATGTGTGAAGGGGTTTGTATATAATGAGGGTCACTGTGTTGATTAATGAATTGGAGATGTTTATACCTCTTATAGAAACATTTAATTTACTTCTTGGATCATCTAGGTCCCGTCGTTGGTCAGGGATTTGGAAAAAGAGCGCGATAGTGTAGGGAAGGAGATCTGTGTCTCAATTATCCACCTTTCGTAAGGCAATCAGAGGGAAAACAGAGACCGGAACACCCGCTCGCAACTACCATCGGTGGTGAGATTACATTCCAACTCAGCTCTGTGGAACCATGGCCAGCCACAAGCCTTACGCATGTGCATCCACCCTCTCGCTCGAACGATCGATACCATTCGGGAGCCGTCACGCTTGGATCTCGTTGTCTGGCATACTCGGTGGTGGCCGCCTTGCCGCAGCACTTCCGTTGAACGTTGGAACATTTTGAAACACGGACTTGTACGAGGATTGCTAGTGGAATGGTGTGGTTGCTTGTGGTTTTTGGGATGGGGATGGGTTTTGCTCATTGTTATATTGTGGGGGATGAGGAGGGAAGGGATTGGGGAGAGCAGCGTGTGTATGAGCCAGTGTGGGAGCTGAGTTGAGAGAGAGAAGATCGGAGGAGGAGATAAGGAAGTGGGTTTATTAAGAGAAGCGCAAAGTTTACGGTCAGAGTTGTACATTGGAATGGCAGAAGTACATAATCTCTCTCTTTGTATTCACTCTTCACCACTTTACCGTCCGGAGAGAAGGTCCGTTACATTCATATCAATTTGCCTCATTCACTTTTGTCTCCATGTCATGATTTCTGCTTACACCACAAGCTCCTCAGCTCACCGTCCTTCTTTCTACCATACCCTTGCTACGTATCATTGTCATCGTCTGCCAGACACACACACACCCTCCTAAACGCTCCCTGCCTTCCGTCACACCCTTGACATCCCAATTACCCTCCCACCTCAGCAAACATGGGCGCCTGGGGCCACGGTCTCATCCAAATCCGACCCCGACCTCGACGTCGTGGGTGACATCTCCGATCACGCCGGCCGTCCTTGCAAACGACCCCAGTTTCACATTCCGGTATCCCGAGAAAGCCTGACAAAGTCGTCGACAGACTAAACGCCGGCCTCTTTCACGAGCTGCTGGAAGACTTCCGAGCCAAGAATTGGAAGCACGGCATCATCTACCTCGGCGCTTTGTCCATGCAACTGGGAGTCAAGATCGTCGATGCGGACATGCTGGTGTTGAAGAACACGCTTCCCCGTGTCACCATGTACGGTGTGGCCAAGGAGCAGATGCGGAAGGGTTGGAGGGGTACAAGAGTTATGGGGAGGCGTGGTAGCTGGTCGTGATAGCGCGGTATGGAGCCTTGCTTCCCTTGCTCTGGCGATTGCTGTATTCAGCTCGAGCTATCTGACTGGCAAGAAGAACACTAGCTAGATCCGTACTGAGATCAAAGTTCGCTCGAACGTTAGATTGTCATCGTTTCTCTTGATGAGAGCCTTGAACGTCCTCTGGCTAAGTGATAACAGAACATACATACAAGCCACAAAAATCGACGACTCAATACCTCTCAAATTTCTGTCTTAGCGACTGTGTCGCCCAGTCCCACCTACAGAATCAACCCCTCAGCCTATCATCAGAGCACAAATCGCGCATCCCTCCTGGTACATTCCACCTGCCCTCCATTCCTGCTTCGAGCTCAAAGTTCATCAGACCGAATGCCCTCCGCCTTCACATGCTCCTCCCATGTAGCCATTGCGCATTGGCTGGTCGAGGTGCACCTCACGCTTGGAAGCACTCCCCCCCTCCCCCCCGCCCTTCCCCGGCCCAACTCAAAAAGAGAGGCGACCCACATCTACGTGGAACTGACGGTGTCTTTATGGCTGTCGGTTCCCCCAGCCGAGTTCATCATCGATGGGTGAGCTGGGTGGGAGATGTCAATCTAACGATATGGTGGCTTTTTCGTATAAACTGTTTCAGAATAGGAGTGGGGGACTTTGCGGGGGTCTCATTGGTGAGGACGGATGTCGTCGTCGTTGTAAGTACTTTGGGTCTGTGAATCCTGTTACTGATCCATCATCAATATTTTGGTGCCGCTGGTACAGCGCCAGTCCTAAGAGCGTGTGGGCATGTTTCCTCTTCGTGGAAGTACGGTCTATCCTACTGGGAGATCCGGCAGTAATTCTGTCCTTAGGGTTGTGTAAAGTGTCACTCCCATTTCCATTTCTTTCCCGATCCCCGTGTCCCGTCAATCTGCATGCTTACATTAATATTGTTTCTTCTTGTATTTGCTTAGTTGCCACGACTATACACGTAAGCTCTCATTGCTGTTCTCCACCATCTTCCCTCATGGTAAGTCCACCGCTCTTCAGTAATCTTATAAGCAAGAGGTCGGTCAGCTTCATAAAGCAAGCGTCGGTGAATTCTGTGAAACACGCTAGCTAGATAAGATAAGAGATAAGAGAAAAGACTCAAGGCCCAGACCGCGAGCTGTTGGAAGTGCTCTCTCCGCTGCGGTGAACGCTTCCTCTCCAAGAACATTCGACCTATGCGCAAGATGATGGCGAGGTATCAGCGCACCTATTTTTGTCTTCAGCTCTCTACTATCTTGTCTTGAAACATGCGTGTGGAAATGCTACTGCAACGAACTGTGCATGATTGGGAAAGGCACAGCCCCGCATGAGGGTGTGCCGCAGAACTGTGAAGGATTGAGGCTGAAGACCGACCCCTACATAAGGTAAGTATGTCATTAGCAGTCCTCCCACCCCTCAACAAATGCTCAAATCCTCCGTGCATACAGTCACACCTGCTGCTGCTTCTCGATCATTGACCATGGCTCCCCAACCAGTGACTGCCTCCCCAAATCCGCCCAATGGACCGTTACCTCCGCCCTCACATCACCACAGATCCAAATCTGCAAGCGAGACACAACGCGATGAGGCTCGCGTTGAGTTCAACAAGACCATCGAAGGGCACTATCGTCATGGGAAGACAGGATACAGACAAGTCGGAGCTCTATTCCTCACATGGGAGGACGACGACATGCAATGCAGAACGACGGAGGTGTGTACACAAAATGTAATACATTTGATTACAAGCTCACGCTCGTGCCGCAGGTGGACAAATTAAGGGAGCTGTTCAAGACCCAATTCAACTTCAAGACCGAGTTTTATGAGATTCCCTCCGATCGTTGGGAGACCGCACTCCATAGAAAATTGTCGGACTTTTGCTACGAGTACGACAGCCCGGAAGATCTTGCGATCATCTACTATGGTGGTCACGCATACACAGGCAAGGAGACGAAGGAGTTCAAAATTGCAGCGTGAGTGGACCTGAACATACTGCTGTGCGGTTCAGCAGCGCTGCGCGAATGCTTCAGAATTAGTGTACTCGTCAATGCTGACCTGACAATCTTTAGGAAATTCGATGGAAGTAAGGGAGGTGGAGATCCGACGGCTTTTTTCAGCGATATCCGAACCTGCCTTCGACTTCCAAGATGCGACCAGCTGATGATCCTTGATTGCTGTTATGCCGCAAAAGCCTTCGCGCGAGAACATATAGGAAAGCGAAAATTCGAGCTGATGACCTCCGCCGCCCACGACCTAGAAAGTCCTGCGCCACATCTACCACACTCGTTCACAACAACATTATACAACTCATTGCAACGTCTGATCAAAGAGAATCCAAAAGGGTTTTGTACCTCTCATCTGTACCGTGATGTCTACCATACCATGCCTGTCACCGAACCTCCTAAGCCGCCGAATCCCAAGCCCCTCCTCTTCGATCAGGCCCGGCATAGCTTTGGTAAAATCTGGCTTCGTCCACAATTGGAGACTGATAGGCCACCGAAGGCTAAAGAAGAAGGCAGATACCTCAAGTTGACATTCCGTCTCAACGAAAGGCCTGATCTCGCTGTCATGAATGAGCTTGCGCTACATCTTCAGTTCCTGCCACACGTTGATCAAATCAGATTCGAGGACTTGTACGCCCCGAAAGAACAGATCACAGACTTCATGACGTTGGTTCTACAAGCTCGGAAGCTCAAGCCCCTTATTAGGAAGATACACGCGAAGCGTCAGCTGCGTAGGATTGCAGAGATGAAAACGGGAGAAAACGGGTCCGAGACTCCTTCGAGCCTACTGAAACTGACATTGGACCACAATCATCATCCGGCCTATGACTGGAGCAGTGCATCTCAAGTCAGCAACCATAACCCAAAATACTCCGAGCAGTCTCGAGATCAGGGAAAGAAGTCTGGAGCTTGGCCGCCTGCCCAGGCAACATCTCCCGCAAATGGTGTCTTGCCCAATGGCCAAATATCGGCTGATTATGAGATGGATGTGCCGGGTCCCGGAATCCTAGTGTCCACATTTGTTCCTCGGGCTGTGGATACGATGCATGGAATATCGCAGGAGCATAGTAATGGTACGGTCCGATCCAACCATCTCCTCGAATTTCTAGTCAGGCGACGGATCATGATACTTATGTTATAGCAGGAACGATAGCCCTCGCTGACACAGGCTCAGCACATAACCAAGACTGCAGAAAACGCTCGCGAAGTCAATCGCCGGATCGGGAGCCTTCTCTAAAGAAGAGAGTGCATAAGTTTGACTAAATTACTAATACAAGAGGCAATTACGGAATCATATAGACGGATATCCTTTTGATAAGTAAGGCGTTCGGTGTCACACAGCTTCAGAGAAGTCCAGCTCCGCTGCAACAATCCATCAAATGTAAAGTATTGCAAAGTTCTCCTATCTTGAGCCCCTAGCGGTCTCATACACGGCTAGAGGGTATTTAGGGAACCGTCTTATCCAGGAGATCTTCATGGGGCGTATATTATCTGTAGAAAAGGATCCGATGCTACCCAATTTCGAGCTGGCCCCCCACGAACTTAGCCGCAGCTGCACGGCCATGTCACACAGCCAGAAAACCCCTCACACAAGCCGGGAAGAGGCTGCGCAATTCAGCCGGCTCATTATTAGCTATCAAGCAGTCTGCTTAGATGGCCAACAATCAGCACATATATATGAAGACGCCGCGCGACTATAGTATATCATCAGCGCATTGATCCTAAAGTACCTTCTGCTCGAAATTCTTATACCGCGATGAGCGACAATATTGAGGTGGGTAATCAATTTGACTGACTGGGTTGTTTAGACCCACTAACCGAACCCTAAGGCTAGAGACTCCTCCACGGCCGTGAACCCACTTCGACGCCCAGAAACAAGAAGCAGGTATGAGACGGATCTAGAGCTGGAGTCCAGCAAGCACGTAAGTACCATTGCACTTCCCTGGGATCATGTTGACATTTGCTGACTTTAGGACCTAGTTCCCTGAACCCTTTACAGTTGACCAGGAAGTGTACCACAAAGGCCCCCGTGGTGTCGATCCCAATCCCTACAAGATCCATAAAGTACTTGGTGATGGCCAATATGAGCTATCGAGGGGTGGCATATGTGACCACAAAGTATATCTACAGGAGAAGCTGCAGACGGAGCCGTGAGCTCTCGGGCGAATTGAGGGATATGCGACAATGACTCGGTTACAGGGCCCGAGTACCTAGTTGAATTGGGGCACAAGGCATAACTGTCATCTCCAAAGGCTAGCCAATAAATACATAGTGGGATTCGGTCTAAAACCTGGTATTGCATAATCGCCTCTTTGGTTGCACGAGGCTATCATTACGAGCTGAATGGCAATGCATTCGGAGGAGTAGTGGAGGTTTGGAAGCGGCGTTCGCGCACTTTCCCGGCTTTCGCCTGAGGTTCCCGGGACCGAGGGGACCTCATCCTGTAGATCGTCTCGATCCTGTACTACCTAATGCAAGCTAACAGTGGGGCTGAGGGGGCTTAGACCACCTTAATACGACTTGGCAGGCAACCCTCAAAGAGTAAGCATTGTCCTCACAACATAAGACTTCAACAACGCTCATGATACTCATGTAAGCTTGTGCGAATGTTCAAATTGTGATTGAACGTGTGAGTCTGTCGGATCTCAGCGCTATGCCGAACGACTCGGGTCTCGACACCCCACCCTCAACGGCACCGACAAGTCCTACGTCGCCTACAAGCACCAATGGCCTGATTGATTGCGAGAAGGGCCATGGCCCTGGCAATCTGGATGCGAGGTGGAATGAAAAGAGTATCGCCCAGGGAACTGGTCAGAACACCGCTTAGCCAGGGGTTCGCTTTACGAGGCTGATTGAAAGAAAATCTTGCAGACGATAAGCCTCGGTCTAAGGCCGTGAATTACTGGCAAAGGTTCACCTCGACAAAAAACTCCCCGCACACAGCGCCCAGGCATCGAGAAACGGACGGAAGGCCAATTCTCGTCCAGCGGAGTGAGGCCCTCGCTCCTGGGGTTGAACAACCACTGACTGTATGATAGTTGATGATCACCCTGAAGGATACCCTCAACTGGCCGCCTTCGTAAACAGCGACGAAAATTTCCTGATCGCTAGGAAGTATGGCTTCCTTCGAAGTAGAGTGCTCTTGTACCGCCAGGACGAGCTCTCTGTACTAGAGCGGGAGCTCATTGACTTAGACGATGACGACAAGGCTAAACGGCCACTCGCCCTTGCGTCACGGAAGCACGACGAAGAGTCCGACAAGGACCTTGTCTACTCGCGTAAGGTATTAATGAAGAGAATTGACGATAAACTCAAGGAATATGGTAAGCACCTACAACCATCTCTCCAGCCTTTTATACAACACTGGGCTTAATATAATCGCAGATGAGCTCGTGAGCAGGATACAGACATATGTCTCTCTCAAAGCTCCAAATTCGCGAGATTTTAAAAGTTTCATGGACTGGATCCAAGATCACAAACCGCTTGTGCAGGGAGAATTGACTTTCAGAAAGCACAAGGACGACCTCGTAGCCCTAGCTGGCGGCCAGGAGTGCGGCTGGCTCGATGGGGTTGTTGAGGACACGTTGAATTGGTGTCTTCCTAATAAAATAATGAAGGTAAGATTTATCATCAGATACAAATGTCTGACCCGGACTGGGCAGCGGAATCATTCTAAACTCCCCCTAGAAAATATTTACGTCGTCCGAGCAACTCAAGAAGACCGATCATCGTAATCTACATCTCTACAGCAAACGCCGCATTGACATGGTGGTACGCCTGGTCCTGGTCCTCGTAACAGTTGGTTTACTGGTCGGGCCGTCCGCGGTTTTGTACTTTGTTACAGGACAGAGCGCGTTGAAGATCTGTCTGATCATGGTATTTACGCTGCTGTTTGCCATGGCGCTGAGTGTATGCACGAAGGCGAAGAGGCACGAGATGCTTGCTGCTACTGCTACGTGAGTCCAGCTTGGTCTCTTCTTCGTTCCTCGCTACTTGTGTTATTATTTGGTGTTGTTGCGCCATGCAAAGATGCAATGGCGTGTAATGTTTAATCGAAGTTTAGTTATTGGCGCTTTCTATTTGCCTTTCAGTCTTTTTCCTCAAACCACCCAAAATGCAACCTTCGCAGTCACTTTCACTGCCCTCAACTATCACAATACCTTAGTCCAAGCTTTCAGGTTTTCTCTTATGTTTTCTTAAATCTAGTTTTGCGGTTAACCCTCGGCCGAGCTTCAAGTCCTAATGATGCAACTTAGCTACGCTGCTGTCCTCGTGGTCTTTCTCGGAAACTTCAACCTAAGTACCCTGACGAGCTGAAACTTTGGATGTGCTTTGTGGTTCATGATCTAGTTGACTAGACCGCATAGTTGGCGGGACCACGCGAACCGTGGCTGAAAGGAGACGTATCTGGAGATGATTTTATGTCGAGGCAATATTTACTGAGCTCCTGGTGGCAGGTCTCTCAACCTAGTAGGTACAGCGGTGAGACAAGTTATATTTATGGCTACTGTGGAATATATGACTTACGAACCTTGAGATTATGATTGATGGATTTCAAAGTGCAAATTCTGAACTCATTCCGGAGCGGAGGGTTCAGATGCTCACAGATGTGTTTCTTGGAATCTAAATACTTACTGTCAACTGACCGAGGCCGTTTCAGCGTACTAAAGTTCAGTATTTGAGAATCTGCATATAGTCGGACCACTCGCTTACTCATCGACTGATCCCATTACTTCGCCACTGAGGCCCGCCTGGAAGCATGGAGATCTCGTTACTCCAACATGTACTCCTGTCTAGAAGCCTGTGACCCTGTCGACGACGTAATTCCTTTCCCTCCTTCGGCCATGGCTTCCAAGACTGACACGGATATTCGTGAGCTGGAAGGCCTCAGGGACTGGGGATCCTTCAATGCGAATGCTCGTTCGCAGAGGAGCAAATCCCCACGCTCTCGTAGTTTGCGGAATGGGAAGGCGCGACTGCATTGGAATCTAGCTTGTAGATGACCCAGTTGGTTCGGGTAACACCCATCGACGAGATCCGTTAGATGCGGACACCCTAGCCGACGCAAGAAACTCAGGAGATAATTAGCTATGGATTCATGCCGGTGGAGGCCGAAATGGCGCTGGCTTGCCGTGAAAGGGGAGGGTTCACGATCTTCGCCTTGTTAGCAGACCATTCTGTCATTACATGTCGATAAAAAACTGCTGCAGCACTGCGTTGTAGCTTCCCCTCATAGTAACAAATTGGCATGGGTTTCCCATGATGTATAAGCCAACAGACTACTCTAGGGCTGGAAAATCAAGTCTTGACACATCAAACTTCAACATATGTGTATGGATGCGTGTGCAGACACTGCAGCTACCTCTTGCAGGCCTGTCGTGGGAATTCGAACTGCAGCTAATAGCTCAACTTTGAGTTGGCCATCCCTCATCTTCCTCATTCCTCCGGCCTAAACATGGGAGACTCATGGCTTTGTCGCCACCCGAGCGTAGCAACGATGCGAAAGTCTGTAGCTGCAGAAAGGCTACGACACAGGTATGCTTTTTTGGTCAACATTTGGGTTCTCTGCCTTGAGTTCTTTCAGCTATGCCTTCTGCGCGGGTCGGCTATATCGCCTAGTTCGCTATGGGGTATTAGGCACGCCGTAAGATATCTCTGGGGAAGAATCATAGAGCAATGTACACATCACGTACCTGAACCTTGGCGGTTCTCGAAGCTAGGCATCCTGGAGTGCTATCTGCTTGGTGCATGTGATGCGGGCTTCGAGATCGAGACGAGCTCGAAGCTGGAAATATGCGAACTCCATGTTGCTCTCAAGCGGTTGGCTTGGTGCTCCTTAAGTCGGTTGTCTTCATTTCATCGCAACTCTGTCTCTCCATCAAGTCTCGTCGGTCAGAATTGGCGTACAGACATCCATATGTCGTCTGCCGTCGGGAGAGCGACTTTGACTCTTTGCTCCGAAAAAGCAGTTGCAGAATTCCGAAGATCGCGCAC
Organism: Evernia prunastri; assembly: GCA_003184365.1. Classification (NCBI taxonomy): domain Eukaryota; kingdom Fungi; phylum Ascomycota; class Lecanoromycetes; order Lecanorales; family Parmeliaceae; genus Evernia; species Evernia prunastri. The sequence continues at coordinate 497,657 of NKYR01000008.1, forward strand.
GATCGAAAGTGAGATAGCTGTTACATCTGACGTATCTATTTTCTTTGTTTTCTTTTGTTTCTGGATTTCGCCTAGGTGTCACTAATTTACTAGCGCCTCGATCAGACCGAATCAAACTCGTGGACTCTTATCGTACGTGCCGCTTTAATATCGATTAATATATATGCTACTTACCATTTGCAACTGACCGTAATTCTGTTACAGTGGATTACAACATACTCTATGAGACCAGACCCTATATATACCCTTCACCAGTAATAACACATACGTACAACAATGAGTGAACAAAAAGAGATCGAGGTTTAAACAGTACTTCCAGATGTGGGACATTCATCATCTGTTGCTATTGAGTTCAAAAGCAACTTACTCTGCGAACTAAGTCGATACGTAGTATAGATATTGTTCATTGACAATGATGCATCTTACTTATAATCTTACCCTGCAGTCGCTAAGATATCATGACTGTGGAGGAAAGATTACTATGTCTTGTGTCGAATCGTTTATCGAAATCAGATATAGTCATGTATGCGAAACACGCAGTGGGAGACGGACTTCTACGCAGTTTGCACCTGCAATTTGCAACACGGTTGAAAATTGGGCTCCGCGGAAAGACCGAAAGACGGCTCTGTTGGTACAACATGAGTAACATCAACCGAGCTATGCTCGACTGTCTATCTTTTGAAACTTCCGATTCATCAGTGATCCACACAAAAATATGTCATCAACATGATTTTGCTTCAGTTTCTGTGCAAGGTCGCTCTCTCCTTCTGGCTCTTATCAAGCAGCATTGTCATCGTGGACGCAGCTTCGGTTTCGTCATGTGCAGGTCTCTGGAGTACAAGGCTTTCAGGTAGCTTAGAGTCTCTGTGCCGGCAAACAGTATCATCCCGCTCGAAGGCGCAGAACTCAACGCATCCCACGCTCTCAACGGCGCTTTCATCTGATATCGCATCTGTATCGGCAGCAAAGCCAACAGATTTCGAGAACCTGGGAGCATTGATAGCTTTAATCGCCCAGACCGAGGCTGCTGCTCTCCGGACCGCCGCATCGACGGGCATCGCCCGCTATGCTAACAACAGTAGCCCGAATAACGCTACAGTGGCTGCTGTTGGCATACCGGTCTCATACTCCAATAGGACATATTCTGGGTACAGGGCTGTTACCACGTCAGCTGCGCAAACGTCAAGCGTAAAAAGGAATGAATCAGTTGGTCAGGTAAGTAATTGGCCCCGTAAATAGTAGTTGCGACGTTGACTGATTGCTGAGCCCTCGATAACTTCTTCGTCTCCTACGGCTGCCATTTCCCTTTCTCAAATTAGGCCGACCACGAACTCAGCGTCGTCGATCTTATCCACATCAAACGGCAACACGACAAAACATGATACGGGAGCAATCACGACATCGTACATAGCTTCAAGTAACAGCTCTTCATCACCAACCATCACACGCCCTATAACGACGACTCTGTCAGCCAATGGAACAGTTCAAATTTGGTCGCAAGCTCTAACATCGCGAGTCACAACGACGAAGACAACAACGAGTACCTGCACTTCGACAGGGCCACAGGGTATACCCACACTCTCGCTATGCTCTGTGGTTATCCTACCTCCTGGCTTTGTTTGGTCTCACGAAGGGAAGCCCATAGATGTAGAAACGCTTCTACCAACTTGTGGTAGCCCTTCAACCAGCTTCGGAGCCTTACTGCTAGGATTCCTTCGAACTGTCGGCCTAGATGTTTGTAACACCAAAGGGTCCACTGGGCCGCCCGGGAGCGATACTAATCCTTCAGACCCAGACAACTCCATCGAGAATGACCCGGTAGAACCCACTGCAGACTTACGATCACAAGCCCTTACGCAGAGCCGCGGAGCCGAATCAGCGACGTCTTTCTCCACGAAGTCCTCTTCTGCCACAGCTGCGACTGTAATAACGAGCACACACTCGCGCTCGACAGTATATTCAACATCAGTCTCATCTTCCAGTATTGCCTCTACCACTCGCTACTTACTGATGCCCAGCCTTAGTATCAGTGTAACACAGAAACAGAATTCCTTTGCTGCAAATCTTGCCGGTAGAGAGGACATCACATCAGATACCCTCTCCGATGGAACCGTAGACTCATGGGCCGTTAGCTTGAACGATACGGACGCTACTTCCATTAAAGGCTTAATGCAAGGCTTTGGTTATTTCATACCAGAAGTATTCGGCGTGGACGATGGAGACGGCATCGGCAACAACAACAGCCAAGCGGAACCTGCCAGACGATCACTTTCTACAAAAGTGAAAGCAACGACCGAAATCTTCATACCCCCAACGCTGGATTCTCGCGATGTTTCAAGCCCATGGGAGAGTGAACGAGGACATGGGATACAGCGATAGTCTCCCAACCCAAGGGTCATCAGGTGTCGTTCTGGAACTACGACTCTTCGTATACATATGTTCGCGAGAACGCCGTGCAGCCTGGCAAAGGGGTACGAGTTTATATCTTTGATTCTGGCCTAGACTTGACACACCCTGAATTCGCCAGCCGAGCCCGTGTCCGCGGTAGCACGAACCCTGAAGATTACAATGTGCAGTGGATTTTTGCTGACCACGATCCGATGGAAGCTCTATATGATAGGAGAGGTCGTAGGGTGAGTTATCAAACCACGTGGCAAGACCCGAATGATCCCAACGGACCCCGAAATCCTAAAACTGGATTTCTCGAGGCTTATACCGATTACAAAGGTCACGGAACAAAAGTAGCATCAGTCCTCTTGGGCGATACTCTGGGTATTGCGCAAGCCGCCGACGTTACCATTGTCAAGCTCGTATCATATACAAGTGGACCGCTCGTGGGCAAGATAACGTTGTATTCTTTAAGGTCCGCCTTGAGGAAGACACGGGAAGACATTCGAAGCAGAAAATCGAACACAGAAACGAAGTTCGCCATTAACCTATCTGTAGGTACTCTTTCACGGGATTACCCGTCCGCATTCATCGTAGGATATTCGGCCATGTGGGCGGAGTTCCTGCAAGAATTAGAGGCACTAGACGTGAGCGTCATTGGCGCTTCTGGTAACTATGCCGTAGTAGGAGTTCCGGTGAGGATCCCTTATACCCGTGTTCAGAATCCAACATACTGATAGCTTGTGATAGAGGTCAGTCGGAATCACTGTCAATCCAGCTGCCATCATGAAACGACCGATGTTCGTTGTGGGCGCCGTAGATACGTTCTCTATACGTACATATTTTTCACAAGGAACGGACGGCGACGGTATCCTAACGGTCTCGGCCCCTGGAAAGGATGTGAAACTAGCCGAGGCGTACACTGCCGACTATACTTGGGACGAAGGTACATAATTCGGTGAGCACTTATCACACCTGAGCTGGAATTCAAAAGAACTCGGTGGTCTAATAAGAAGTCCAGCGGCTCCCAAAGTGACTGCGTCGGTTGCGTATTTCATGGCTCTGAGAGGACCCGCTAACACACCAATGAATCAATACGTCTACGACCTAATCTCAGGACCACAGGGGTTTGCATATTCTCGCGTGAGGAACGGACCGAAGGTACTGTCCAACGGAGTCCCGGCCGTCGCCTTCGGACAATGTCGCGCGTCGGTCAATCAGAAAAGGGCACTTGATGATGGAAGTGAAGACTCGTGCTCCTTAGCTCCACAATCGTCATCGTCGACAAGAAGTTTCTCCAGCATCAGCGGTAGCAGCGGTAGCCAAATAGGGACCTCTCTTTCAACGCTACGGACGATTGTCTCAGCCACGAAACCTATCTTTTCCAGTCCTAACCCCTCGTCACAGACCGCTCCACAGGACCCATCTACGCGGTCGGTGACAGACACATTACCGGAGTCTTGTAGTATCGTCCCGTGAGTGGAATCCCCGAGACCCAGTCTCATCTTTGAAGCCCAGTCAGCCCTTTTTTGACTCGCAATGATACGCTAGGACCGGAATACTCTCCTCGTCCATCACCGTTTCAAGCGCTTACTGTACCTGCGGCCCGATCATGACGGGACTCACTTCCATCGAAGTCGCTAGCACAACATACTATATCTGCCCGTCCGGTAGCTCCAGTGTTACTCTATCGACAGCCATCCCCTCGGTCACCTCCACATCATTGTCATCCCCTCCTCCTCCTCCTCCCACTCCCACTCCCACTCCAACGCCAGCGCCTGCGATCGCCACGCCTACTTCTCTCGCTTGTCTGCTATAGTAAGTCTCTTCCTTTCCCAACCGAATCCGTCTGATCTTCGCCACACGCTTTTCTTCTGGGTCACGATATACTTGCATGGGGAAAGGGCTGACCACCGCGTGTAGCGCGGAGCTTGTGGAAGCCGGCAAGGATCCGACCGAATCTTTTTCGTGCTCTTGCAACGACGGCAGGTCGTATAAACCCACTCATACCGGCCTCGGCGATGTGGCCTGTCCGTCTCAGGTGGGTGTCGTTCTCGAACGTTGATTTTGGGCTCGGTGTGGGGGGCTGGGGGCGGCCTTTGCGTATTAAATGGGGAGTGTGGTAGAATTTTGATGGTTAGGGATTCACAGTGGAGGTCGTGGATTGGATAGACATTGTTTTCTTGGAATAAGCACGTTGGGAATACCCTGGATGCTAGATTCGGGTCTCCCCCAGGGACCATACTCGGCATTCGTGTTAGTCTCGAATGCAAACTTGAGCAAACAGTGCAGTTTCAGTCAAGACGCAAAGCCGAGAATGTTGCCAGATTGCAAATGCCCAGTCACATTACCCGTCGCAAGAATCAGTTCCATCCAGGTCGTTCGCAGAAAAAGAACACATGTGGAAAAGCTCGGTTTTTGCTCTATGCTCTTCCCCGCCCCGCGAACATCCCCCGCGCTGTCAATATTTTGAATCGAACAAAATGTCCTTTCTGGACAGCAAACAGGCTTTCTAATTTTAGTTCAGTAGCATTCATGACTAGCAAGGCAGATGAATAGATAGCGACGCCGTTCTTCTCGGTCAAAGTAACCTTACAAGCGTGCCACACAAGTATCGTCACTATCAGAACAACTCTCATCTGAATGCTCCTCCCTCCTTCTCCATGTCGCAAAACGGTGCAGGATAGCTTCGCGATAATGGCACATATCATCACCACCCATCACCGCAGTGACCATCGAAACCATGTTCCCAGTACCGCAGCATCAACCACGAGTGCCACGTCTTTCTCCTCCTCCTCCTCTTCATTCCGCCACGTATCCGTACAGCGAAGAAAAATCCAGCTCACGTACCGGGTCCGGACAAAGTACCGTGGTATGTCCTCGTTAGGGTACTTCACTTTGCCGCGAAGGCTGCCAAGCAAGTCTCAATAGAGTCTCAAAGGTACCAATCACTTGAGTGTGGTCGTCAGAGATGTCACCAAGCAAAATCATCGCTCGGTCTGCGCCGGTATAGCTGCGTGAGGTACTCCCCTCTGCTATTACATGAACCGTACGCGGCCTCTCGACCGCCCAGCCAAGTAATCAGAGCTTACAAGCAGATAGACACCAAAAGCTCCCAACCGGCCCTGCAGTCTGACGCCCTCAGAATCCCATGGTCTTACAAGCTATCACGAGCCCGCACGTGTCTCGTCGCCCACGTCTGCGCAATCCGTCTACAGTTCATTGCTTGCGAGCTCCGGCACAACACGCCTCGTCTTCTCGCACGGCGGCAACGGAGGCAGCTCCTTCGCCGCGGGACTGCCCGCCAACTCCTGCACCGGCGCACCGCGGCCCCGTCCCCCCAGAGGACGGCGAGCCTCCGTGTCTTCGAGCTCGCGGGGGGGAGCCGTGTCCGAGAGCGTGGGTGAGCTTCCGGCGGGACTGCTGGGCCAGCTTTCCTTTCCGCCGCTCGGGGGGTGTGAAGAGGTCGATGTGCGTTGCGTGCGTTGGCGGTTCGGGGATGAGTGGCGGCGCTGGAGGGCGCGGTACAGCGCGATGAGGATGAGGGAGAGGATGATGATGAGGGTGGAGCAGCCGATGGCTGTGCCGGTGATGGCGCCGGCGCTCAAGTCGTGTTTTGTGGGGGGGGCTGAGGGGGTGTCTGTTTTGCTCCCGGGCACGGAGGGCGGTGACGTGTGGTCGATGGTCACTATGTTGGGGGCGGAGTCGGCGGGAAAGAGCGCTTGCGAGACGGAGAAATTGCCACGCTCGAAGTCGACGAGGAGATACGCCTCCTGTAGGAATGCGCGGCCCAGTGCGTATTGGTCTGGGCTGGATGCGCGGCGGAGGGGGAAATAATTCGTCCCGTTGGGGTAGACGGGAGCGGATGCCTGCAGGTCGAATGCGCCGTAGGGGAGTTTGATGTCGATCGATTGGTCTGCGGAAGAGGGACCGAGAGTGATGGTGACGGATGGGTCTAGGTTCAGTAGCTGCTGGTGAATGGTGTCGTTGACGAGATACATCTCGGTTGATGCGTCCCAGGAAAGACCGAATGCTGTTTCGAACCGTTGGCACGCTTGGAGAGGAAGCCAGAAGTAGGGCAAGGTCGTGTCGATGAGAGCATCGATGGGTTCCGAGAGGAGCGTGGCGTTGCCTGCAAGAGTGCCCGAAGCAGCGATGGATTCGATTCCGATCATCAGGCTTTGTGAGTCATTGCCAGCGAGTGGAAAGCTGGCAGTGCTTGGAGTGAAGCGCGAGGAGTCGCAACCTCCAAGTGTAAGGCTTCCGAGCATTGGCTGCTGGTCTGGAAGAAAGCGCTGAGTTGATAGACTCGACGAGGTAAGAGTAGGACTTACGATATATTGCGCCGGCAGTATATCCATACGAGAGACTCGGGATCAACTTCTTGTTCTTAAGTTGGGCTAGAAAGGACGCGGTGCCGTTCACAAGCGTCGTGTTAGATGGTTTAAGCCCAACCTGGCCAAGATAAAACGGCTCAGTCAAAATGCCAGCTATCACGTTCTGATTTGTTGTCAGCCCAGTCGCAGCTTCCATACCTAAGCCGATCGAGTCCAGTCCGTACTGTCCATTGCTCGTAATGCCGAGATAAGACTCTGTCGGGAGCTGATAGGTACCAAACTTGGCCCAGGTAGACGACTGACTTTGTTGAAACCCTGATGCTGCCTGTGCGTTTCCGCCACCAACGCTCGAAGTTACGTTGGAAGGGGCGTTGAAGTCGACCCCGACGCATGGGCAACCGATATATGTACCGGTGCAGATGCCGTTTAGACCGTTGCATGATTGAGAGTTGCAAGCACCTGGAGGATCGCCGCAGCAGAGCCTACGACGCCCTGGGGTCAGCACCTTCTTCCAAATATGAGACTGAGCTTCACAAGAACTCTAATGGAAAGGTACTCCGAATGTTTTTATAAGATTTGAAAACAGCGGCCTGATGAAGAGATTGCTGGGAAATCTATACTGACCGACCCGAGCAAGGACCATTGGTACATCTGCCGTTAATACTGAGGCATTCCACACACATCGGTGACTTGTTGGCCGTGCAACTCAGACCAGCATCTACCGTCGTTGCCGTTATGTCGCTCGGCGTGCCGGAGAAAGGACTCACTCCAGCACCGTTGAAAGGTTCCACACCACGGGCGCTACCACACCAGCTGACACCAGCACTGCAGTTGTCTGGTATCGGGACCCATGTCTCTGTTCCGCTGGTCGAAGGCAGGACACGGAAGAGCTGGGCAGGAGTGCCAACGCGGATTATGAAGGTGGACCATGCGCCATCGTTGCCATCCCAGTTGCCGCTGGGGGTGAGCGAGAATGCCTGAGTGTAGTTGATTGGTATCCCTCGCAGTGCCAGCATTGATAGACTTGGAAGCATCGTGGTTACATTGACAATGACACCCTTTCTCGGTATCTCGATTGTCTCGGCGAAAACGATTGTGTAGAATTTCTAAAATAAAATGGAATTGATGAAGGATCGAGGGTTTTAAGGTGTGCGCTCAGTGCGAGACACTGTGGCTTGGCCCCCATAACCATTGTTTGCAGCAGATGTATGTATGTATGATTTGAAAGCCACAGAGACGGCACAAACATAGGGTATTATCATTGGCGCGGCAGGGAGAAAGCGACGGGAGTGGTGCGGGCGGGATGCCGCTTGGGTTACGGAACCACCCAAACATGAAACAAGTCCAGGAAGATGCTACTAGATTGTTGCATTTCGAAGGCAAGAACAACAATCCGAAAATAGATGTGCTAGGTGATGTTTGTCAGTGAGTTTAGCGTCAAACGAATATCTTTTCTTCCTGATATGAGCAGTCCTCAGGTTCAGGTGCGAGAGTCTGCGGCTGGAGTCATCCAGTGGACAGAACCCCGCGACCGAGTCTTCTTGGGTCTAAGCACACCTTTTCGAGGCCAAGATGATAGTAAATCACTAAGACACAGAGGCACATTTCGTAGATCACGGGAAAATGAGATCCTAGCGCCAGCATCTCAGCATCGTCGCCTACCATTTTGCGACAACGCAACGTCGCAGACGTAGTTGAGTAAGAACACCTGCTCTAATTCGTTCAGTGACTTGAGCTCAAATGACTAGCCTAGGAGACAAACATGATGGAGGCCGCAAATTCGATCAATGCAGTCGAGGGAGCGCTGGCCTCGGCGAGCGTTTGCAAGACCCCAACCATCAGCATTCACCATCTCAGCCCTGCGTATCGAACTACGACTTCATCGTTTGTAGAAATACCACTAGCGGCAGAATTCGAGCAACGATCCCCGTAGCCAAGGTAGGCTATCTGCAGAGAGTAGGACCTCGTCTACGCTAGTCAACGCTTCCACAAGATAACGGGTGTTCTGTGATTGCAAATCCGGCCATCTTGCATCTCTGCATTCAGTCCGCAGTGAAAACCGCTGGCGGCGTCCCTCTCCATCTTCCCCCAAAAGCGAAGACGAAGAGCACTTTGAGGACCGTGGGCCACAGCATTACCAGGCCTTTGGCTACGGGCGAAAGTGCAGCGGCGTTGGTGTGTTTGCGTCTGAGGGAAGAATGCTGTCTGCTTCTAGCCGACATTGCGAGACTGAAGGCTGTTGGTCAGTTTGAGGAAGAATGCGTTTCTTCTCCCAGATGAAAATGGCGGCGGTTTTTTGTTTGCACGTAAAGAGGCATGAAGTTGCGGAAACCGATATGGCGAGAGTTTGTCTGTGCTCGGTTGACGGGCAGACCCGGGCTGTATGAGCTGGAAGTGATTATATTGGCGGAGTTGGAAGGACGGTGTTTTGTGGATGGCATTCGTACCGTTCGTTGGCTTTCTCGTGTAGTCACCTCTGGAAAAAGATTTTGGTCCCAAGTTAATCTATGCGAGATTATTCGAAGCGTAGATGAATGGCGTGTTGAGCTTCATCAGGGCTTTTCCCGAGACAGGTACTCCTTAGCAGCGTCCAGACCAGTTTGGATATTCTGTCGCAGGAAGGGAACAGCAATCTGTATCGACAACTGCTCTTTTGAACTGATCTTCCCCAGCACATTCTTCACTCGACCTGCTCCATGCACCTGCCAACGACAGTCAGCATACCATCCCCCCTTACGAACTGGATTGGGAATCTTTCACACATCAAACTCCACAGGCACAGCGAAATACCCCACACCCAGCTCCTCAGCCATTCCATCCCCGCCCTCAATCCCGCGAAGATGCACGTAGGCGCACTCCACCGCGCCCCCCTCCCCCCGCAGACCCCTACACACCGCCTCCGCGAAACGCAGGACGGCATAAGCGGTCGACAGCGCCGCGGCGCCGTTCCGCCCTTTCGCATAGATCACCTCCCTCCCTCCGAACCGGACCCGGTTCGCCACCCTTTCTAGCTCTCTCCTTCCTACCCGCGCGGTTGGCCGCGCGAGGCTCAGCAGCGGCACCATCGTCTGCGGCGAATGCCCGCCCACCACATCGACAGCCTGTCCGTCCCCGGCGACGTCGTCGTGGACGCTCCGGTTTTCCGCGTCGGCGAGGAACGTCTCGGCGCGCACGACGTCGAGCGTCGTCACGCCGAACAGTCTCCGCGCGTCAAACACCCCGTAAGCTTTCAGCAACTCCGCCACGAACGGCACGATCGCGTTGACCGGGTTCGTCACGACCAGCATTATCGCCCCGGGGCAGCTCCGCGCGTACGCTTCCACCAGTCCGGGCATCACGAGCGCGCTCTGCCGGAACAGCGCGTCCCGCGACGCCATCCCGGACGTGATGCCGGGCCCCGCCGCGATGATGACGACGTTGGCGTCGTCCAGCGCCCGCGTGAGTCCGGCGTCAGCGGCGGTATGGCCGTGGACGCTTTGGCTGCGGGGGATGCACGACAGGTCGGCGGCTACGCTGGGGGCGAGATGCCGGTCGTAGAGGGTTAGCGTGGTGATGAGCGGGGATAGGCGGAGGAGGAGCGAGAGGGGCTGGCCGACGGCGCCGCCGGCGCCGAGGAGGGCGACTTTGAACATGGTTGGTTAAATGTACTTAGGGGATGCGGGTACGGTGACCGGGCATGTGGGGTGCTCGGGGAGTGTGAGGGTGGCGGGTATGTACTAGCGCTGTGGGAGGTGAACGGATCGTGCGGGCAGATTCGGATATCCGGAGTATGTACGACATGCGCCAGCTGACAGATGAAGAGACTGCTGACCGCTATTTGCCCGGTATCACTACCTTGGGAAACACTGGTAGGACGTTGTGGGTTTGCCGTTCGGTCGCCTGTATTTCGGTCAACGATGGCTAGTGCCAAGCCACACTGACAGGCCGAGTGTAGCGCTAGTGTCACTCGTGGTGAGAGGACTCGGCAAACACATGATCAAATGCTGGTCAAAACTCTGAGGTAAAATTTCTATTAATCTAGATTTACATATTATAGATTATGAAATACTCTATATGTTGCAAGCTCCGTGTATCTAGACACAGTACTCCGGCGCTACGCCGCAACAAGGCATTGAAGCGCCCTTGTTGCACCAAAAATTACCGGAACATCTTTTCAGACTCCTATACACCATCTTAATTTCCAAATCTCGCGAGTCGATCTTTCATAGGCGGGCTCAGAAGGCTGCGCTTTTTGGAAGTCGAAGATCCGGCACCAACAGGTGGTGGGAAAATCGCACTGGGGGAACATACACATTAGCTAGGGTTAATGACAGAAAGAGCTTGCGAAGTCTTACCCATAATTGGGGGAGAATGCACTAGCATTGTTCGACGTCACCTGGAGTGACACATCGAGCGGGTTCCTGGTATTAGCTCCCGCGTTGCCCTGGTAGTCCATTCCGTAATTCTTGCAAGCGGCGATATGATCCTTTGGAATTTTGAGGTTGCCCAAGTGGTCGGGTGCTTCGACGATGGTAGCGACAAGCCCAGACGTGATGTGGTACTCGATGTGGCAATGGAAGAGCCAGACTCCGGGATTGTCAGCCCGGAACCGCCAGACGGAAGACGAATTCTTGTTCAACATGACGGTGTCTCTCCGCACAGGGGTGGCAGAGACGTTCTGATCGTAGACTCCGTCCCATACGCCGCCGGTGTCGGGAAATCCGCGCTGGAGCACCTGGTATTGATGGCCGTGGAGATGCATGGGGTGGAGATTTTCGTGCTTGTTGTTCACCACGAGCTCGATAACCTCGCCGTATTCAAGAACAAAGGGGTTACTGTTGACGCCGTAGACAGCGGGGTCTGTGCTGTAGTTGCCAACGCTGAGGGCAGTGTAGAGAGATGGAACCTTTTGAGGGAGATAGGTGATGTTGTTGATGGTGAAACGAGTGATGCCGTCAAAAGTCGCGTTCTCCAAGGTCATCTCTATGCGTCTGTCCACGGGCTCAAGGAGGGGCATGCGGTCGTATGGTATGAGATTATTGACCTCATCAAAGAACTCGAATGAGTAAAAAGTCTTTTGGGGCGGTAGAGGCTTTGCTTCGTCATAGACGAGCCAAGCTGTCGTATTACCGTTCCAACCCTCGATTGTCGGGATGCCGAGTGGTGGGAACAACATGTTGACATCCAGGGTTGCAAAGATGACAAAGTTCTTGCTCGTGTCGTTCTTGGTTGTGATGAGTATATCCCATCTTTGAGCGGGCGCCAGGCGCAGGATTTCGTCTCCCATGTAGTATTTCTCCACCGTGGTGCCATCGACTCCAACGGCGGTGAAAGGATGTCCATCAAAGTAGACGGCGACACCGGGGAAGTTGGCCATGTCGATCATGTGAATCAGATACGTCTTTCCTGGTAACACCTTGATGGTGTTGTTCTGGCTGTCATTGATGAGGCCCGCAACGGGGATTGGTGCCTGCCCCGATTGTATGGTATTATTGGTAACGTCGGCAGTGGATTGGTAGTAGTTCAAGAGAGAGGGCATCTCCTCATGGTACCAATCCGAGAAGGTCATTGTGAGCTCTTCATCGAAATGGTAGGGAAAGTTCGGGTCGTGAACAATAAGAGGCCCTCGCAGACCGTCTGGATATTGGCCTTGAGTGTGCGAGTGGTACCAGTAAGAGCCTGTCTGGTTGATCTGATAGATATGTCAGTGCAAATGTTCATATAGAGCCGTGTGCAGCTTACTGGGAAGGAGTAGGTGAAGCTGCTGTTCGGGGGGACCGGGCACTGCGCTGTTCCAGCGGAGCCGTCCATGGTCGCATGCCCATATTGATTGAGTCCGTGCCAATGAAGGCCGGTGGACTCGTTGCCAAGATTGTTGTGGATGGTGACAATCAGATGGTCTCCGAGGTCAACATCTATCTGCGGACACGGCCATTCGCCATTGATCCCGATAACAGGGCGAGGGAAAGCTCCATCAGGGTTCCTATTGACCCAGTCTATGCTCCAATCATACTTTACAACCTTTGCGAATGTAAGCTGGCTGCAGCCCAACAAAAGGAGAGCCAATGACAACATGGCGACTGATGCGAAGGAGCTGGAGAAAATGAAGGGTATGACATGTTTACGGGCGACTTCTTGCAGCTATATATTGAGGATGCTTGCAGGTTACAGGATCATCAAGGGAGCTACCCGGTCGAGGGTGACCAGGCCGAGACCACAGTATCAAGCACTGAATCATCATCATCAGAGATTTCAAGCTTTCGAAGCCGAGATGGCCATGCAAAACCCACGAATCCGGGTTTGGAGACGTAAACAGTAGTCTGTAATGAAGACCGAAGTCACCGATTGCGGCATATTGCTTTTCTTTTTTTTCGGGAATAGAGTTGCGACATGTGCTGGGAATGTTTTCCCTGCAGTCATGCATTCTGAGGTTCCAGTATCTTTATTCGATACGTCTTCTGTCCATCTGGACTGGCCTGCCATGGATATATAGAGAGTGGCATAGGCCCATTGGATGTAAATGGAAAGAATGGCAGGCAGAGAGTGAAAGATGGTGTACCTACTTAGGTACCTATCGGCACCATCGGCAACGCTCGGCTACGGCGATCGGGTAGGACGAAGCTACGCTAGATCCGGTTAAACTGAAAGCCACTTTTGGTCTTGATTTCGGTTGAAAATAAAGATGTTGTATAAATGTGCTTTAGTGGAGAGATTGTCACAGAAGACCTGTTTCGGAGTCGCTTGGTTGCCCAATATGGTATGTAATGTAGAAGATGTTCATTTAGCGGATGACGGTGCACCTTGCAGGAACGGTCATCGACCACGCTCCAGACAAATGATTCGGCAGACCTATTATCGTGTCACCAGATGTTCCAAATTCGCCTGTTCGAACTGTCCTATCGGGTCAAAACCGCTGACCTCCGGGGAAGAAATTTGCTGACGTCCGTTTGCCTCACGTGTCGCTTCGGCTATTCGGACCTCCGTGTCCGTTTAGAGCAATCACCTTGCCACCGCGAATTGCCTCTTTCCACCGCAGTAAGTTTACTGTCTTGTCACCCGACCTCGCTCTCGACTCAAACGCCTGACCTCGGCGAGTTAGCCAGGTTCACTTCACTCAACAACGTACCCATGACCTCTCCTACTCAGCAAGCTCTGCATCAATCTCATTCTCATTCCCATCCTCTTCTCGAACCACCTTTTCATATCCCGATCACCCTGTCCTAACATCCGGCGCAAACCATCCCAACCTCAGAGTCGAACCACGTCTGCCAAAGCTTCTCTGTATCAATAGGACACAATCTCAAGCACACCACCACTTCCCTCGGTTCCTCCCACGGGAACAGATAACTGATTCTATAATGATTGAATACCGGGACCCGGATGCGAACAGATAACCAACGCAGACATCAGCGAGAATGGGATCTCGCCTATATCAGCTACACTAAAGCCATCTGCTGGTCAGCACATGACCCGGGATCATCAAGGCCTTCTTTATGGCGTACCAGACGTCGGATAGACACAAGGTGTTGGAGCAGTGAGCACCCATAGGGGGAGACCAGTTTTCGCGTCAAGATGGGACGAGCAGCCAATGGTAGCTGGATGCGAGGAGAATTGGTGCGTACAATCAATCCCAGGCCACACTTCTCAACTATCCGTCACATGACTTTCCTGCACGATCCAGTGCTGCCTTGATCAAAATTATTCTTATTCTTCTGTACGCGATCCAGAAGACCGTGAGAAGCACGTGATGCATTCTGTTGGGCGTACGCTGGCAGCTTTAGATGGTCTTGGATGATATGAGAGAAGAACCATTAAGAAAGAAAAACAACTTGACTGGCAAGCACATTTGGAGATGAGGACAGCAGAAGTGGCAAAAAGAAGATGGGAAAGGGACTATGGAGAAGCGCACTGACAATAAACACTCCATGTCTGTAGCTGGCATAGGGCGAGATGAGAAAATGACTTTCCTACCCTGCTCGGGAAGCTGACGTCTAGCAATATGACATGGATGAATACCTGTAGGTTTGAAAGGAGCGACCGGCCAAAAATAGGCAGGTGTTCAATGATTGGCGTGTATCTGGATGATTGCTGTTGAAAGACTCACACGGAGCGAACTTGCAGCAAGCGTTTAGGAGCTGCACACACCCGAGACGGCGATGACTCATGACTCTTCCATGAGCAATAATATGTTTGTCAGCCTGACAACACATATCCGAAAAATTCGCTCATACTCACGCCAACCTCTTTCTGTACTTTTCGGGGCGGCTCGGATGACGATGAAGCTACCTTACCTATGCTTCGCGGCTCGGATGGAGAGCTAAGAGGGTGGTGCAGTGTTTCAGATGCGCGGGATCCCACGTCCGTCGTATTGTATCTGTACAACATAAATAAGGTTATGATCGACATACACATAATACAATAGAATTGATCTGCAAGAGACGAGCTATTCCGTATTTCCTTAGCTCGTCTCTCCTACTCCGTGCTTACCAGACTACACTGGTGCGTCCGGTTGCGTGTGCCCCGTATGCGGCGCCAGCAACCGCGCCTCGTCGCAAATGCCCTCGAAATCCGATCCATGCAAACGATCGACGTAGAAAAGCTTTTGCAGGATGCTTCGCAACTCACTCCACTGCCAGCGCGATGCACTATGGCATCCTTCGGCCAGCCTGAACAGGTACCACTCTCTCATGCGCTTTTCTCTTGATATCCAGACGCCAAACATAAAGGCCCAGACCAGGATCGAGGGAAAATGTCCCCAGGACTCCGCCAGGTCGAGCTTACTCAGGACTTCGTGGAGTTGGACCACCAAACTGTCCATGATCATGGACGGCCCGTAAATGTTGAATTGGTACCTGACAACGAAGATGGGTACTATCACCCGACAGATCGATTGTATATCCGAGTCATGTCGAGAGAGGTGCGTAGAAAGAAATGTAGTCAACTGGTGCTGGACACGCAGGGCCAGAGTCTCAAAGTATTCCACTTGGTAGAGCGTTACGTCGGCACCTCCACTACACGATTCTCTGAAAGCGACAACAACGCTCAGATCACGGTACACTTGGATCATATCTGGATTGAGCGAGTCCCTGAACTTCATGAGCGTCGTTCCCAGTAGGCGAAGATTGGGATCGATTCTGGCAGAGATCCGGTCGAGAGTGTCCTTTGGAGGTTTTGCTTTCATTGGAAGGATCGGGAATGAAGGCAACGAGCGCCGTGTTGCAGCGAACCCAAGGTCTCCACTGGAGGCGCCCCCCGTCAGCGTCAGTACTCGGTCAAATCTGATTTTGAAGCTGTAGTAAAGACACATACAAAAGAGCAACTTGGATGAGAAAGACCGGTAATCCATCGAAGCCGCCTCGCAGATTGATAAGTTCCCTGAGCCCTTTCAGATGTATCTGAATTGCATCAGAGTCTTCGTCTACAGCTAGCTGCAGGTACGTTTGTAAGCACGTCGCATGTGAGGTGACCCGGATTAGACGTGCTTACTTCGGAACCAAATAGTGTGACAACCGTCAGGATGGTCGACAACTGCGTTGCGTCCGAAACATTCTGCAATTTGCGGTTGATCAGGTTGATACTCGCCACCTTGTGGGACAGCAGGTCTGCAAACGCGCTCGAAGGGTCGAAGGGCTTGACATGTTTCAGCTTGATGGTGCTGGAGGTGATTCCCAGGAGCGCGTGCAACAAAGCTGGCTCGATGAAAGCTTGCGGGATGACCGTTTGATTCCAGGCCTGATTCACGGCCGGTATTGGGAAGACCTCTGGCATTATTACCTCGGTATCTTTGGAGCAGATCATCAGCTTAAAGAGTGGTAGTTGCGCCAGTGTATATCAGGAATGACATAAGAAATCCCTTACAAAATGCTAACAGTGCCCTCCTCGCGGGAGTCAAGGGAAGCAAAGACTCTGGGTAAGGATCCAGGCTAGGAAGTACACTTGCACCCTCAACGGCGACTCTGCTTGCAAGAGCATAGTGCGTTAGAGACGAGGAACGGGCTTGGGATACTGAGAAAGGTCGAGTGTCTGATGGACCACGGTTCGTCTGTGGGGCTTGCGAACTCTGGGTTGGTGGAAACGCTTTTGTGTCTGGCGGTGGGGCGTATTGACAGACGCGGCGGTATTTGATGCAATTGGAGCATACCGGTCGTCTCTCATCACACCGGGCATACTTTTTCTTGCAAGTTTGGCATCCCGTCCAAGGCTTTTTATGTACAATCTGTTTGCCTGTATTCATCTTACCCCTTTTCTTCATGTAATCGGACCCGTTGGATATGAGGAGTGGCGTCCAGCGGTCCCATTTATATATGACCGGTCACTTACACAGTTCCATTTTTGGATCGGTGAGACAAATACAATGACCCCAACTAAGGCTTGCGGATGACGCATATCCGCTTCAAATGGTTGGTGGCTTGCAGTAGTCCTCTAGACTGCGGGATAAGTACAGCCTATAACTGGCTTTTGATGAAGATATCCGTGCGATATCCGACATCGATCGCAACAACAAGCGCCATCTTTGTAGCATCTACTCAAGCGGAGATCTTTCCGGAAAACGTCGGTGCGGAGTGCAGAGAGATCGAATGGCACCCCTTTGCGCACCACGCAAATGTTTCAATATGAAGGACACCCCCACGCTCATTGAGATGCAATGGCGTCGAGACAATTGGATCTTTGGAGTTTGTGTGCTGAAGAAAAGAGATGATAAAAGGAAAGATGAATGGAAAACTTGAATGGACATTGCCAAGATTTGCCAAGATGCACGATGTTACTTCAAAATATCATCTAAACTGCTAGGCTACCGCTCGAAGAGTATCTCGGGGACCGCCCCGAGGCTGCTTCCTTCCATCTCAATCATCCACTACTCGTACCTAAAAGCCAGAGTCTAGACAGGGAAACCGAAAACACCATACTAAAAAAATAAGGTCTACATACTCCAGGATGCTTTTCCCGGAGTCCGGAATCTACATAAAAGCCTCGTGCGGGCTGCAGCAGTGCAGATGTATGTGATGGGCGCACTTATCAACGACCCTGCATATGCGACCAATGTCCCAAGGATCGTGTCCGGAGCGAATAAGGTAGGTATTTACCTAGCTGACTTATGGGGTTAAGGTAGTGAGGCTACCATTACCCCACTGTCTTCCACACCACCATGAATAAATGTCTCAGCAGAGGAAATGGATGCGAGAGCCATTCATCTCGTGCCATTTCCTCTTTCCGCCATGTTTATCAGCGATTCCACCGTTGAACCCTCAAAACCATGATGTGAACCCTGCCCGCCAACTCAAATTCCCTACCTAAAATCCACGAGACCTCAACGGCTCGGATGCTCGCTCGCAGTCCGTTGGACGCTTATATCAGCTGTGGGGTTAGAGTAGTCAATGTATAGGTCTTTTGTAAATGTGTATTTACAACGTTGAGCAACACCGGTGCCACGCTTCCCCTGTGTCCTTTTTCGGTCCTAATATTCCTCTTGGCAAACATCCTAGGACGATGCGGGAACTTCGAGGCCCGGCCTTGTTGGCAACGGTTACGACCCTTACGTCTTTAGGCTTTCTGATGATCGGGTATGATAACGGGCTCTTGGGAGGGTTGGGTATGGTTCATTCTCTTCTGGGAATACGGTAGTATTGAGTAGACTAATCGTCACGGTTCCTTTAGTAAACGGCGATGCTTTCAATGACACGTTCGATCAACCCAGCCAGACTATGATTGGAACGATAGTCTCTATATATAACAGTAGGGCTTACGTCTACTTCGACCCTTATGGTATAGGAAACGTTTACTAAAAGCATCTACGAAAGTCGGATGCTTCCTCGGCGCAGTCACAACATCCATCATCGGCGAGACCCTTGGCCGCCGAAGGAGCATTGCCATTGGCGTCATCATCATGATCCTCGGCTCTCTACTGCAATCCACAGCCTACACGCGCGCACACATCATCGTCGCCAGGATCGTCTCCGGATGCGGCATGGGCTTCATCAACTCGACGGTCCCGGTCTTCCAGTCGGAATTCTCCCCCAAAGCCAGCAGAGGCTTGTTCGTCTGCATGCAGCTTTCGACGCTGAACTTCGGTACCGACCTCGTGTACTGGATCGACTATGCTTTCTCGACGCACAGCTCCAGCTACGCTTGGCGGATCCCTGTGGTTTTGCAATGCGTCTTCTTGTTTCCGATGCTGTTTATCATCTCCATCCTACCGGAGAGCCCACGCTGGCTGGCTGCCCACAACCGCTCCGACGAGTCGCTGTCGGTTCTCCGGCGCTTGAGAGGCCATGCTTTGGACGACGAGGCGATCGTAAGGCTGCACGGCGACATCGGACGAGCGGTCGAGGAAGAAGCTGCGATGAAAGCGGGCTCTTGGAGAACTTTACTGAAGGCTGACAGGATACACAGCAGGAGGAGACTTCTCATCGCCTGTGCGATACAGGCTTTCCAACAATTAGGCGGAATCAACGCAATCATTTACTACTCCAGCACGCTCTTCAAGAACGTCGGCTTCAGCAATCACCTCTCGGCTCTCATGTCCGGGTTCTTGCAGCTGTGGTTCTTCGTCGCGAGCTTCATCCCCTGGCTCCTCATCGACCGCATCGGCAGACGCCCACTACTGCTGTCCATGATCACCGTCATGGCGCTGGTGATGGCGACCCAAGCTGCCCTCGTCTACCAGGTCCAGTTCAAGACATCCGTAGCCTACGCCGCCGGCATCGCCGGCGCGGTCATGCTGTTCCTCTTCGAAGGCGCCTTTACGATTGGCTTCCAAGCCACCGTTTGGGTCTACCCGTCCGAGATCCTGCCGTTGCGGCTCAGGCAGAAGGGTTCGAGTATCTCGACGGCGGCGAATTGGATTTGCAATTTCCTCATCGTGCAGATCACCCCGCCGGCGATTGAAAATGTGGGGTGGAGGACCTATATAGTCTTTGCCGTGTTGAACGTGAGTAGGACACCGGCGTGTCAGGAGCGGGACAGGAAGTGGTGGACCTTGCTGTTGTCGCGAAGAATGCTAATGTTATGCTGGTAGGCAACGTGGGTACCGATCATCTACGTATTCTTTCCCGAAAGCAAAGGCAGAGAGCTGGAGGACTTTGACCGTTTATTTGCAGGTGAGGAGGATGCTGCCATTACGAGTAGGATGACTGGCGACGGGGAACCGGAATCTCTGGAAAGGGACGACTCGGTGACAGTCAAGGATGCCGAGGCTCGTAACGAGGAAGGCTTTAAGGGCTTGGTATAGATCTTTCAGCTGGGTTTCATGTAGCCACCGCAGACTTAGAGACACGACCAGTTTCAACCTAATCATCATCCTTGACCCCTACGAATCTCAAAGAATCCGCCCACAGCTTCTTCTCACCCTCCTCATTGTATGCCCTGGGATGATAACCCACCGCCAATGGCCATGGATCCTCCGTCTTTCCGCTCTCTTGGCAATCCTCCAGGTATCTTCCACCACTCCCTTCCCACTCCTTGCTCAGCGCCGCATACACCGTCGTAGCGGCACCTTGCTCCGGACTCTTCATATAATCCCGCATCGCGTCCAAACCAGCCGAAAGCTGATCCATGACGTGCACCTGCAATCCCGTCATGATCCCGCCGGGCATCACGCTCAGCCCATGTAGCCCCTTCGCTCCGTAGCGTCGCTCGATCTCATTCGCCATGTATATGTTCGCCGTCTTGCTTTGCCCGTATGCCTTCCACGGCGCGTAGTTTCCTTTCTCGAAATTGTAGTCGTCGAATTGGACGCCGGCGCCACGGTGACCGGAGGACGAGAGGCATACAACGCGGGAGTTGAAACTTGGCGTTGAGGAGGCGAGGAGGGCGGCTTTGAGGAGCTGGAAGAGGAGGAAGTGGGCGAGGTGGTTGGTGCCGAATTGTGTTTCGAAGCCGTCCACGGTCTTACCCTCAGGTGTCGCCATGACGCCTGCATTGTTGATGAGAATGTTCAGGGTCTTGCTCTTGTGCTTGAACTCCTCAGCTGCGGTACGCACGCTGTCGAGGGAGTTGAGGTCCATCTTCAAGAGCTCGACATGCCCTGGCTTCAGGATGTCTGATAAGGCGGCTTGCCCCTTGGCGGTGTCGCGGACTCCGAGGAAGAGCCTCGCCCCGGTGGTATTGAGCGCTTTGGCGGTCTCGATGCCAATGCCTGAGGAGCAGCCAGTGATAAGGACGACTTTGTCGGTGAGTTTGCCTTGCAAGCCTTCATCGTTGATGATGTCAAGGGCGGTAGGGCGGGCATCTCCTGCTCCTTTGGGGTTTTGGTGGACGGCGGCGTAGCGGGAGGACATGCTTGCTGTAGTTGAGAAGGAAGCCTTGGCTCTGAAGTGCTGGCAACGGAGAGGACGGAGGGGTGGGGGAAGAACAGAAAGCGCTTTGAAGCGTGACAAGTGCAGCAAGGCTTTACACAAAGATGGGCGAAATAGCGAGACCAGCATGAGCTCTTATACTCGAGATATAAGGTAGTTGTCGCCCTCAGTACAGTGTAATTAACGGGCAACCCATTTTCTGTCTGTCCGAGCTCCGATCAAGTCCGAGTCAAGATATCTCCATCTTGCTGGAGCAATCGAGCCATCTCTGACTCGGTGAAGACCCTTGTGCCTTCAAGAGGAGATGATTAGCTCCCGCAAGACGAAGGATCACTTATTGCTTGGTGGCTTGTCGCTTTTTGCTCGCAAGGGAAGGTGGGAAGGAGCAAGATATGAATCCTTGGCGTTTAATCGAGCTTTGCCTAAAATGGCTAGACCTGGCTCTCGAAATTCGCAGTCTCGAAAGCCCAAATGCCCGCACGATGTTTATACTCGTCCGTTGCCTCTCGTAGTGTAGATAATTATGCATTTGGATCATACCGCATCGAATTATCTTCACTGTTGTCAAAGAACTGCTTCCAATGTGCTACGTCGCGCTCCAAGGCGGACTCAATGCCATGGAAGGCGTGCATTTCATCTGGTACACAATTTGTTTGCCGCAGGAAAAGATAAGGAATCTGTCAAACAGCTATCCACCGTCAAAATAAAGACCTATCCGCAAGCAGACGATGTCCTGCTTACACTGATCGAAGGGGAGAGCGAACAAGGCACCACCATGACTCTATTACAAGCATTGCAACGCGTCAAGCCTCTCTCCTATCTGACAGAAGCAGGAGAAGGAGCATACCGTATCCTAACGTTCCCCGATCCCGGGCCAGTCCATCCTATCAAAGGGCAGGAAAAATCATACAAACCGTTCACCCGAGCCGGCCGGGGCAAGGAAGTCCACCTCACGACGTCCTGGACCCCTGAACATCTTCGTGACTCGTTGCGCCTCTCGTACGAATTCCTCCTGCAGGGGGCCCGTATGGAGTTCCACCTCCACCAGAAATCGGCAAAGTCGCGGAAAAAGGGCGACCACACGGTCGACTGGGCCCTGGCGCACTGCTTGCACCTCAGGCCGGATTCGATCTTGGCGGCCATGCCCGAGGGGACGACCATGTTGGCGCACCCCGCCACCACCAACATGTCTTTCAAGAAGAGGCCGCCGCATAATTTCTCAGAGGCAACGTCTCAGGTGATGTGGGCGATGGAGTATCAGAAAGCCTTGGAGAGCGTAGGGGCGAGGACGCCGGAACGCATCAAGAAACGGGGGCAATGGCAAGGAGAATCTGTTGATTACAAGGCGTCCGACGCTTCAGCTGTGCCCGTCTGAGACAGGATCGCTTCGCATGATGCAGTAGATTCGGTGGACCCTAGTCACTCCGTTTGGGTTTCGATCTATTAGGCACAATTCCGCCCTTTTAGTATAAGCTTCCGACGACGCAACTTTGACCAGATGAGACCCCCGCCCGCTTCACCAAGTCTTATACTTCGAATGCCACCCCAGAATCACAGTTGCCAAAAAATACGGGTGCCGTCCTTACGACTGACCATGGTCGTCACATCAGCCCTCTTTTGGGACTCCTGGAGCCCTACATCAAGTGAAACTCGGCAGCTTTCTCAGGTCCTACCACATATGCCATGTACGATCCTTCAGAGCCTCGTGAGCGCAGTGTTGCAAGTATCCAATCAAAAGAGACGCCTCCAATCCCTCTAAACCTTCGTCTTCGAGAGAAGACACATAGCAGCTTTGGACGCGCTTGGCTCTGCAAATCAAAAGTCGCTCACGAGGGGAAGGAGTATAGGGTGGGGACTTATGGTTGGGAAATTGGGCTGAGTGGGGTGTGTAGAAGGAAGGGTTTGGAGGAGCGGTGCGATAGGGAGGGGGTCGTGTCCCACGTTTTGTCCATGTGGCAATTTACTGCCTGCCAAGACATGAGATAAGGGTCGCAGCAGTCGGTGGTTGACGCTCGGTAGAGAACAAGGCGGTTTCATCAGTGCTTGTGCTCGGAAAAGTAGAGATGCCATGCGCTCGACGCACCTACGGTGTAGACTAGCCAATGCCTTTGTTGTTCCTTTTATTGGTTTTTGTTTTATCAATCGCTGCCTGCCCGCTGGACGTGGCATACACATCTAGAGTACCAGCATGATCTCTAACAACAAACATGCGCTCTCGCTGTCAATCTCGCTCACGGAATCTCCAAAGCTAGGCTGCCGTCATCAATCAATTCATCACGGTTCATCAGCGTCATCATGAATGAGATCATTTCCCCGCCCCCCTCCCTTCAAACCCCGCTGGATTCTCTTCTCGAACCCCCCCCTCTCTCAAAAACCCCTGGATTCCTTTCTCGATTTTCGTTCTCGAAGTGCTTTTCGCTCGCGCGTCTCGTCTGGCCACATGCGTCCGTTTCATGCCCGAAATTCTACCGCCCTTCTTCGTACCCATTCGTGATTGGCAGCGGACCGTGGGCACGCATATGCGTCCTATGGGGTAAGAAAACATGGGTTTGCGTCACCTGAGCTTCTTCCGGCGGCGCTTGCTTGCTGGCTTCCTTCCTTCGTGGTCCGTCCTGGTTTCCTCGCTTGTTGTTGGATCGTGTAATATCCTCGCGGCTCTCTTTCTCTCTATAACTCCCCCCCCCCACCCCTTCTCCTCTTCTCGTAGTTTTATGATTATGCTCTCATACGGTTCAAATACTCATGTATTTCCTCTCCCCCTCCAAGCCCCATTTGTTCCGAATCCCGGCCAACACCTGTTTGATCCACTTGCCTTCCGGACTGTCCGCTCCGAAGAGCCGGAGGTTGGTGAGGAGGGGGAAGAGGAGCAGGTAGGCGCCGCCGCAGCCGTGCTTCTCGAACATGAGGTCGTAAGGCACCGCGCGGCAGATGTTGTTCGCGGCGTCCCAGCGTTGGCCGAGGAGGTCGTCGGTGGAAGATGAGGCGGCGCGGTGGTCCGGGGACAGCGAGGGCACGGAGAGCATCAGGCTGGAGAGGAAGAAGACGACGGTGTTGTACAGTTGGAACTCATTGGCACGGAGGAAGTTGGGGAAGGTGATGGCGTGCTCGAAGATGTCGATGGGGAACCTAAGGTCGGACGGCGGGAATATGGACATGTTGACGGGCTGCACGGCCGATGGGTATTTCCTATCCCAGTCTTCCTTCCACTGCTGCAGTTTGGCGAAGCAGGCTTGAGTCCGTTGGCGCAGATCCGCGAGTCGAGGATCTTGCCGCGCCGTTGTGCCGAGCAGTGGGCTTGTCGGGGTCCTGTAATCCCATTTGATCGAGTTTCCCGGGTGCAGCGTCTTGAAGTCTTCGAGTAGGCCAGGTATGATGCAGAAGATATCGATGAGGTGATTCATCGTAGACTTTTGACTGGGATCTTGGGCCCATGGCACTGTGAGCCAAGCCTCTTGGTCGAGAAAGGTCCGTTTGCAGTCTGTGATGGCTTTGATGACGATGATTGGTCGAGCCGCTTCGAATATGTGGCGCGCTTCGAGTGACTGATGCAGCCATGGTCCACGCAGTTCGAACAGACATTCGACGCCGCCCGCGTGCTTGATCCAGCCCTCGGAGCCCGTCGAGGCAACCAACTCGTAGCGCGCCAAAAGCATCGCCGACAGCAACACCGATGAAGACCGCTTGGCATCTGCATCGTTGAGATCATTCGCCAATTTGCGTAGCGCTTTCCCATAACTTTCGGCGCCTTGGCAAACTATGTTCGGTTGATGATGGGCTTTGCCGAAGAAAGCTAATGCCAATGCATCTATGGATTCCCTTGCGGTCCCGGACACGTTCTCCACGTCCCAAGCGGGGAGAAGTGACTTCCTTCCGGTGTCGAGGTGTCCGAGGAAATTCTGGACGAGAAAAGTGACACACATTGGTGCTTGGAAGGCCAAGAGATTCAACTCGACGGGCACGCGGAGATCAGGCACGCGGGGATCGGGCACGCCCGAATGGGGCACGGAGGTGGTGCGTCTAGCTACTGCATTGGTCGGCCTAGTGGTCGATGGCAAGGATTTCTTAGGTCTGCCTCGTGGCGGCCTTGCGATGCCGTTGTGGTTTGAGTGTGAAGTGTTGCGCGAAGGTGGTTCTGTCAGTCCGGTTGGATTACGGTCAACCATTACGAATCCTTCAGCCTCGGCGTCTTCCTGCCCAAGGGTAAGCGCCTGTGTGCCGTTGATGTGATTGAGTCTCTGGACATGTTGGTCAAAGTAGATGGATAGGCCTCGGTAGCCTTCACACAGCAAACCAACATTACTGCAATTGAGACAGGTAGGTCGGCCTTGATCTATGGGATGATTAGAGTGTAGATTGTTGTCGTTGTATCTGCGTGAAACTCACCGCATCCCACGTGTCTTCGCAGGCAAGTAATGCAGCCGTTGCTGCGGCCTCCGATGTTAGGCATGTATGTTGGTATGGAATAAGAGCAATAGTAGTGTGGCAAGCTTATGCCTGACGCAAAGCTAAGTAGATTGTGTTTGTGTGTATGCAAGAATGCGATGGGATGGATTCTAAGGATGCCTGCTAAGGTAATGATAGTGCTAAAGAGGATGCTAAGGATGCCAGCAACTCGGATCGTTAAGATAATAATAATGTAAGTTATTTTTAAATAGAGTAAGGTAAGTCAAACGGTCTCGGAAGGTTGAAAGATAGGTTCCCAATTTCCTAGTTCCGGGGGATCAGCTGGGGGGCTTTACCCCGCAAAGTGTAGGTAGAAGGTACCTAGGTAGAAATTCAGCTGGCATTCTTCCGACTTTACTCGTAGGTACCCAACCCAAGAAATTCAGCGACGTTACATCCCGTGTTTAGGAGCATCCAGGAGCATTTAGGAGCATAGATGTAAGAACTTTGAAAGTGAAGTGGGTGGGTGGGCTTATTATCTTATGTGGAATCCCCTTATTCAAATGCACCACCACCGGCTGACTCACGGGCACTTCTCGCTCCAGCATATGACGTATACCCTGCTCCGAGCGTCGTAGGTATGCGTACACCCCTCGAGTCGAAAAAGCGATTGCGGACAAATATGCCTTGGGGAGCGAGATGAAAAGAGTATTGCGAAGCTCTGAACGATTAATTCATTGGTGGATGAGGCTCAAGTTCTCAACAGGCAAAGGGCTTTTAGCTGATTCAGGAGTATTGCGCGAGGATTGGTGGGTGGGCAAAACAAGGCGGAAATGGTTGAGGTTTTGGCGGCCCTATCACTGCGCTGGGATTGATTTTATTGAACAACGTTGACTGGTTGAAGGAAAGGGAGTTAAGGGAGCGGTTAAAAAAGATTTGATATCAACCCCCACATCGGAACATCGGAGGAAGGCACGGGCCTCGGTCCAACTAGACGCTAATTCTCAATCGGTATAGCGTCTTCATTCTGGGTGCCAAGGCCAGTTCGCCCGGTTCGCAAAGGTATCTTTGTCTTCTCATCTTCTCATCTTCTCATCTTCTCATCTTTGCTTGACTTATTGCGAATTTTGCATATCAGCTTTTCCGTCTGCTTTCCCAAAGAATGCGTTCGGTCTAGCAAAGCAAATTTTCAATTTATAGGTTAGGCAGAGGTAGAGTAATCTCCAGGGCATCGGCAGTGAAATGCAGCCTGGAGAACCTGGAGAACCCTGCATGTGTGGTAAAAGTCTCCGAAAGTACCCTAGAGATGTAGCAAACCTAAGCCGGAGAGCCTCGGACAGGTTCTCAAAATGACGCGACACAGGTGTGAGTACTCCAAGCTAATCTGAGAGTTTGTGGATGTGCTGCCAAAGGTAAAGCTAGCTGGAAAAGAAATGCGATATCCAAATAAATCACAGCGGTCTACCCCCACAATATACTAAAGCTGGCTGAAGGGCGTCAGAGATGCATCTCAAGTCAATCAAATGCTGCTCAACAACGTGCCTAAGGCCATGCGAAGACCCTCAAATGTCTTCCCACGCCATTCGATAAAGATTAGACCCGGGGCCAAGCAGAACTTCTTCTCGATCTTTATCATTCATCAGCTTGTCCACGTCTATGGGCCACTTGAGTGGGTCAGTCCACAACCCGGCCGGGCCTGGTTCTTTACGGCCTTCGCCCAACGTATGCACATGGATGACCCTGCCGCTGTTACGGTAACCCAAGTTGAATTCTGACGGGAAAAAATGATAAGCAAGATTTGTGGCGCAAGAAGGCCTTCTGGAGCAACACTCACTGTGTTGAAGAGTCTCATTGATCGACTCCTGCGAGATCTGACGAACATCGACATCGGTGACCAGGCAAGGTAGGCCAGGCTAATGACAGTATCAGCTCGTGCGCCGAAGTAGTAGCATTTTTACGAAAAATATGTATACGAACGAACCTGGTGATCGTCCCAAGCATTGTTGCGGCGATTATACAATAGACCGCCGAACAACAGCTTCTCCAGGTAACGGCCGGCTTCGCCTCTAGTACTGGAGGCACCTTGCGTCACGCCATAGCCACGGCCATAGAAACCTGCCGGAGACTCTGCTTGACCCTGGGTAAGATATGTCATGAAGTGATGACCGAGTTCGTGCAAAAACACGTTATTGAACAAGAACATGAAGCCCCGAAGTTGCTTGGTCGCCTCACTGTTCGGGTCAGCGGCTTCTCGCGCTTTTTGTGCCACGTGACACATATCTTTGACTCTCTATAGTACAGTCAGCTTGCCATGGAGGGAGTGAAATCGAGTCAAGTTTTGCATACGGCTCCGTTCAACCTAATCCATTGCTTGCGGATATCAAAGAATTCATCCCAGGGGGTTTTGCTAGAAAACGCTAAGAAGTCCGGATTTTGAAGCTTTTCATCCACGAACACTAGAGGAAAATCAAGAAGAATGGCGTTGATGAAATCATTTGCGAGACACTTCATGTCTCTACCCTTGTACCAAGGTGCGGGGGGTTTCGTCTTATCGTAGTCTGCGGCGAATTCCTCGGATTTGAGGCGAACTTCCTGCTTGTTCAGTATTCTTCGGCAAACGTTGATAGATGCTGCGAGATATGTAGCTTCAGGACTATCATAGTAGTAGCATTTATCTGGCATATCATCGGCATTTCGGTGCATTATTGTGAAGGACGCAAAGTTCATAGTATCTTCCATCTTGATCTTGAAAGGATTGACGAGGGACAAACTCAGCAGAATTTGATGGTTTGTTTGTGGAAAAAAGGAATGAAAGGGAGCTCAAGTGCCGAAGAGGAGGGAGAAATGGTGTGAAGAAGGAGAACGGAGAAGACATTTAAGACAAGCAAAGATGCTCCTTGGTTTGGCGGAAAGTGTGGCGAAGTGAATACCCTCCACTAAATGAAACATATCATGGTGTCAGACTCGGTCGATGCAGACGAAGTGGATTCCGTTTGAATTATCCCGCTTGAAAATTAGCGCTTGGCAAACGATCTGCTACAACTCAGGGAGACCCCCATAGACATGCAACCAAAGGCGCTCGTGGAAGGCTGGAAATGCAGCAAAGATCATGTGGAGAAGCTCAGATGCACAAATAAAGATCTCTAGAGATCCCACTAGATGTGTCCGGACGATTCCAGCCAAGAGCAACCGAAGACCGTGAGGTACAGCCAGATGCGCCCGAGGGCAGAAACCGTCATCTTTGCGGCCAAATGCGATCGGGAACTCCCGAGGTAACAACCAAACCAGCTTCGAGAATGATACATATGCACTAGGGGTCATTCAATTGTATGCAAGTCGTCGAAACAGGGCCCGGAGATCACGTCGTGGGGCAGTTACTCGCACACTACCCGAAGAATACCCGGATGGCGCACCTGAAAGAATCTTCCGGGGCCCGGTCTGAACTATCACGCCATGACGTGATGTATGCGGCCGGTCCTGAACGATGAGCCTCAAGAGGTCGGTGAAACTTAGCTTATGGGAGTCTGCATGTGCACCAACGACCAGGTAGACGACTCTCAGCTCCCAGACGTGCACTGAAAACTCCCCTTCATATGCCGCGAAGCGACGGCAGTAAGCCTCGCGATTGCGTCTAAGGACAGAAGCTCTGCGTAGAATGTTGGCTGCACCGAAGCACAGTCGTCTCTATCGCTGGTTGATTTCCAGACGAGGATGTCTATGTATTATGCTCAAAGTTGGGGGAGATGAGATAGGTTCGTGGATTATCATCACTCATGCGGGCGTGCTAGTTGACATAGGTTTGAAGAGACCGTCCCACGCTTGCTGATTGACCAAAAGAAGATCATCAAAGAACTCCACACGGTGCATGCTGGTTGACATAAGCAAGACATCAAAAGAATTTCATACCACACATGCTGTTTGCCCAAAGAAACCTTACGAAAGCCACCCCGCGTATGCTCGCCACCTCGCCATGCCGGATGGATCCATTGCAACTGCTATGTATGGTGTTTCTCTTTTCATTGCTTCTCTCAGATCTTTTCTGTCGAAGCTTCCCCATCTCCCGCCCTCAAGGCATGAAAAGTGGGAACCGGATATGGTGTAGGTCAGATTAGAGGGGGAATGTATTTCCCCGCATCTCCCTCATTTGGTCTTCATTCAATGGATCGGTGTTCTCAATCATCGGATGATCATCATCGAAATGTTTCAACTGGGACTCTTCCTTCTCAGTTGCGCTAAAAATAGGGAATCTGAAATCTGAAATCTGATTTAAAAAATCTATCAGTAAAGAAAGGTGCAAGAGGGAGAGTCATCTGAAGCATTGTCTACCTTCTTTATAATGTAGCCAGATCGATCTCCCCTCGACCCGATGGTACTTGCCGTCTTTGAACAAGTAAGGAAAGGAGCACTAGAAGCATACGTCAGCTTACATGCAGAACGGCTGACATTGGACCGAGCGACAATTCTGAACATACCTCTTCCGACTTGTTGTTCTCCGGGCGCCAAAAGGTCATGGCACCACCGTAGAGGAACACCTCAAGACTGTGGCCAGCCTCGCTCCTAGCGTACTTCGAGTCCCCGCTGACATTGGCAGTCATAGCTTCTGGGGTCTCCACATCACCTTTGCCAATGTACGTGATGAACATATGCGCGAGCTCGTGGAGGATGACGTGGGCGAACATGTAATTGAAACGTTGGAAGTCTGCGTGCTCATCTGACCTGTAATCTGGGTCCTTTCGGCCTTCGGCGATCATATCTGCGACTCTCTGATGTAAGGTCAGATTGTTCAAGTACTTTATGAGTTCGAGCTCATGGTCACTTACCCGACCGTTGAGCTGAATGCTTTGGTTACGGGGATCAACGGTCTCAAACCCTCCCTCGTATCCGCGTCTGGCATGACAGGCCAGATTATTCCGATCTGTCGTGGTATAGTCGATAAAAATCAATGGGAATCTCCCTCGGATCAAGTCGCAAAATTTCGCAGTGATACGCTTTTCGTGGTTCGGCAGATTGTCCATCCGCAAGGCGTTTGGGTACTCTTCGCGATATTTCCATGCGATTTTCCAGAAAGCTTTTCGAACTTCGACTACTTGCATTAAAGACAGGCATCTTTTGATGCAAATTACGACCTGAATCTTCATTGGATCTTCGTCTGGGTAGATATGGGTTGGTATTCCATCGGCGGAATTTAGAACTATCTTGTGGAGGTGGGTAAGGATAGGGGGAACTCATGTTGGTACCGAGGTAGTCGGGAGCTTCTGAGTATGGGTTGATAATGGTAGAGGTGGAGTTGAGTGTGAAGAAACAAGAAACAAAGGAAGGAGGGAGGGAAGTGATTTATACTCGAGGTGGCCCTCCTCCTCAACGATGTGTAGAGCTCACGGCGACACATCGTAAAACACTTCATCGAATCAGAGTCAAAAGTGTGGCCTGGAACAGAAACTTGTTTCGGACCGAGGCAATGGAAACCGAAAAATAATTCCAGACCAGGACGGCGGTATCGTCGGGCAGCTGTTTCCAAGGATGCCCACATTAGAATTCTTCGGTCAGATCGGCATCTTGAGTATAGATGATGTCTTCCTCTACGTCGCGCAGCGCAAGTAGGCGGATTTGTTCCCAACCTGCCATTCAGAGTACAAATACCCTCCAAAGGGAAACCAGGCGTTGCGAATATGGCGCCCAGGAATAGTCTCAGCGAAGCCGTACGACGTAGAGGAAGAAGGAGATTTCCGAGCGGAAGATGCAGATGTTTCTTTTTGCCCGACGTGCTGCCTTGGGAGTAAGTGGGTTGACTCACGCGTGCTGCAGCTTCCCGAACTTCGAGGCAGGATAGGCTACCCGAAGCCACCATGATTTTGTAGACAGGCGGTAGCCTTTCGCCTCCCAAATTCGGGCGGCAGCTGCTGACATAAGGGTAGCTCCTATGAAAACCAGGCGTCTACTATGATTGGAAATCCACGGGAGACTTTCGCATGGATCAGCAACTCATTCTAGGATGAAGTATAGAGGGCTGTCGAGGGACTGTACAGACCCCGCAACGGGCTCGAGGCCAATGAAGGTTAGTCCTTTCACAACATTGTAGGCATCAGCAAATCCGCGCACACGTAGCAATTGTTCAATTGGTTGTCAATCTGTGATCGGTACTGCATGCAGGATTTCGTTTCTCGAATACCAAGAAGTCAACACCGCGGAAGTTCGCTAATCATAGTAGCCCCCACCCCCTAGGAAGCCTCATAGACTATGTCATGAAATACAGCTTCATATCGCCGAGCCCCCCCGTCCACATTTGGTTCAGCCACTCCGGCCAAGCCTCTGTCTTTTCCGTGGGTAGCTTCTTGTACGTAGTCTTCTGCAGCGTCGTCTGGCCATCCTTCTTCTCTATACGATGGTGCATCGTCCACCACAGCTGTCCGTACTCGAAAAAGTCGAAGCCCAGATACTTAGTGATACCTCTCCCATCTACCCACTGCGGTCGCACCGTCCTTAGCTTTGCATAACCTGGAGTTAGCTCATCCTCCATTGTCAAGTCCGTGACCTTCTCAGTCACGCTGCGACCATTGCCTGTGTTCCAAAGACTCCACTGTCCGCCTTTGAGTCTAAAGACACGCGCTTCAGTACCCCCGGCTTTGGCGCCAGTTGTTGTGACCATAGAGAATATCGAAACTTCCAGGAGCTCGAAATCGTATTCTGGATGCGTGGGAGGTCGGGAAACGATTTTGGTCATGCCCCTTGCGGGACCGTCAATGTCGGCATGGGTTTGATGTTGGTCACTAACGAGCCAGTTGCTAATGAGCATGTCGTGGTGCTTATCACGGTGGAATTCATAAATTCCAGGGAGTTGGTTCAAGAGCTGCCGCTCGACTCTGGCCGGATATATGGAGAGACAGTCTAGTCCGAACATTTTGAGATACAGGTAGATTGGTGAGTCTGGTCTGAATGTGAGTCGAAGTGATGGGCAAGCAGTGAGTTGTAAGTAACTTACTGGAGAGGCGCATAATCGGAGGCTCTTAGGAGGCTATGGGGAAGACTTGATCGATCTTGGTGCCGATTATTGAATTCTGGGATGACTGGGGGTGTGTGAGATGAGAGAAAAGGTTGAAGTCGGCAGGTTTCTCATGAGTAGACTCAGGATACCATACGTGACCAATCGGCTTCACCGATCCGAGTAGCGGTCCTCCAAATAAGCTCCGTGTTTATAAATAGACCGTCATGGATTTGGCTGCGCTGCTCTTCGAAGAAACCCTCCTGAAACCTCGTCCACCGAATGGAAGGACGCTTAGTATCCTAAATCTCTTCCCTGTAGCAAACAATGGCAACCATGAGGCTGAATCACGCAAATGGCAATCATGAGGCTATACAGAAAGTCGATACGTGGTTGCGTCTACCTAACGCCAGGGCTCTGAGTCCAATAGAGGCCTGAAAAGGCATATCCTCGTAACCCCAGCGCTAGACTAACTCCCAGACCCAAGCGACGACCTCGTAGAGGGCGACCGCACCCGATGAGGGACGAGGATGTGGTGCAATCTAGGCGGAAAGTTGATGTCGACGCGACGCGGCGAGGATGTAGGCTGGGTGGGTCTTGATGTACAAGCGGTACGAATCAGACTTCCATCTTCCAAGTAGCATAATCTCGTCTTCCGTTAGGCCGGCTATCCTCGCGGAGGTAGCAGCCCCACGGCGGAAGGAGTGACCAGAATAATGGCCTTGTAGGCCGAGTGCTGTCAATGCTTGACGTAGATTCTTGGTGACCAGGTTCCTGGTAAATACGCCGTGGATTTCGAAGAGTGGTGAGGATAGTGGAGCAGGCCCCCTCTGGAAGAGGTGTCTAAGGGCGCGTACCGTACAAGCCTCGTCGTCCGAGGCTGCTATTGTCAGCGTGACGCCTCGTCTGAATGGATCTGTCTTGGAGGATGGCAGTGTCAACTCCAGGTGATCCTCGTGTAGTCTCACGCGGCGGCGTGTTAGAAACCAGTCATGGAAGTCCTCGTCGTTGAGGTCCCTAGACTCATATGTGAACTCGCCCNTGCTGTAGAAGGTCTGGATGCTCCAGAATGTAGCCTCCCATGCCCAGGTTCCCTGAGGCGTCGGTCCAAATGTACCATGATTTTCGACTGGCGACTTGACGTAGTAATTTGAGGCCGTCCCAGTCCTTGAGGAAGATATTCCACCATTGTAGATCCGCCTTCATTGCGGTTGTTAGCCGTACAATGGCCACAGGTCTTCGAATGGCGTCAAACAGCCTTCTTAGGAACGCCCTGCCCGGGACAACAACTTTGGCTGCAAAGGATAGGAATCCAACCGCTGACTCGAGCTCGCGATAGGGGATTGTCGCCCGTTTTAGGAGGTCTGCTACTGTCTTTCTCGCCCGTTCGAGCTTGTCTGGAGGGAGTCTCGCCTGCATGCGTATGCTGTCGAGTTCGATTCCCAGGAAATCTGCGATGTAGCCTAGAATGTCCTTGGTATGGTTTACCATAAGGCCCAATTCGTCACATAGCTTGTCAAACTGACGTGCATATTCCTCGGCATCCGCCCATGGTGGAAGAATGGCAAAGAAGTCGTCCAGGTAGTGAAGTATAACGGTCCAATGGAACACCGCAACAAGTGTCCAATTGACGCCTTTGGCGAACAAGTCGAATAGGAAGGGTGAGGTACGAAGACCGAATGGTAGAAAGCGTTCTAACCAGTAGAAGTCGTGG
The DNA here is from genome assembly GCA_003184365.1 of Evernia prunastri. NCBI lineage: Eukaryota > Fungi > Ascomycota > Lecanoromycetes > Lecanorales > Parmeliaceae > Evernia > Evernia prunastri. The sequence goes on from NKYR01000008.1 coordinate 531,731, forward strand.
CAGAAGAAGCCTAGCAGGCCCTGGTCTGATATAGCAACAGGTATATGTCTGAATGCATCCTTGAGGTCGCGTTTGATAAGTAGGGCTCCCGGGCCCTGCTGCAGTAGAGCGTCTACTGCCTCGTCGAATGTAGTATATTCCAGGGTGCCCCAATCCCGTGGTATACCGTCATTGACTGAGTTGCCATAGGGAAAGGATAGGTCGTGAANTCCCAGGGGTGAGCAATTGAATTGGGCTTTGGAATCGGGCTCGATCCTGGCCAATCGACCATGCTGCAGCTGTTTCTGAAGGTCTGCGGTCAATAAATCAGGAGTGCTGAGGGCAGAAAAATGATTTTTGTTGCGGTGGTTGAGACGTGGACCTCGGTATCCAATTCTGGCGCCTTTCCGAAGAATCCCCGCTAGCGTCTTGACATAAGTGGTATCGGGGTGGTTTTCCAACCAATACTCCCAACCCTCTACTATCAATGGTCCTGGATGAGGCAGGTCAGGATCTG
>NKYR01000080.1:0-175655 GCA_003184365.1 Evernia prunastri
GAAGGATATATCCTTCCTCAACTGATTAGTAACATTCTGGAAATAGCCTGTTGTTTGGCTAATTGCTTGACGTCCGAGTCCCTCCTGATCTTTAGAGCATACGAATCTAGCTGGGATCCATATTCTCGCTTGTAGCATTCTTTCGATGTCCTTCTTCTTTGCCTCGCACACCTTATTCCATGCTTCATGTTAACCCTTACATACTGCACATTTGGGGAGTCTCGCTGTACACTCCCGATGATTATATTCTCCACTGCATCTACTGCACACTGGTTTTCCTTTCGTGAGACATGATATCGACATGTGACCGTATTGACAGCACTCGAAGCATTGCCCCGATCGACATTATCTGTTATACACACGACAGCCATATAGCTCGGAGCCTATGACGATTCCTTCATCAATTGCTCTGTTTCCTTCTTCCGGGCTGGCCAAATCGATGATGAGAGACCTCCTCCATTGATCTTCCTTGGACGTTCCGAACCAGCCTAGCCATATAATGTCGAGACTTAAGGTATTTGCGTTCTCGTTTTGCACGGATTTGATGACTGTAGCCTGATCTTTGACATCTATTGCTTCCGTTCTCACTCCATGGAGTAAAACACTGTATTTCTTTATGACCACTCTTGCTTTGCCACTAAGCTGTTCCATCCACTCCTTGTTTTCCCGTAGGGCAATAGCTTCCTTCTCGTCTGAGGCCATAATGCTAATATCGCCGCTCCCCAGTCTCCTAGCCGTCCTGATTGGCTTCCTTGTAGTATCCATGCTCTTAATATATCCATTGATCATTGTGGTTATCTCAACCGGGCTCTTCCCTTCCAATGCCTTGTTTGCCGCCTCGTCTTGTAGCTTGACGATGGTTTCGTTCTCTCTACTGTACTGCGTCTGGGCTTGTTTTGGGATTGTGGGGGGTAGGATCGCCCCTGCTGAGCGGCCTAGAACGCTGGCATAGCTGGTGTTTGAAGGGGTGACATTCTTGCTAGCTGCTTGATGCTTGATGTGGGTAATCTTCTCATCCATGTGGAAGTCTCTTTGGTTCGATTCGAAGGCCAGTTTGCGTACCTCGTCGAGTACCGTTTGTAGTTTGGGTTCTTCGGTCGCCCTTCTAATGAATGCAGCCACCGCCCCTAGGGCGGTGGTTACCTCCTCATTCGACGGCTTATGGCCCTCCCTCATAAGCTCGAGCATGGTGTCGATAGATAATCTGAGCATGATTGCCTGCTCTCTAAACTCTTGGTGCCCATGGTCCCATTGGGGCCAGTTGGCCTTTCCCGGCATGGCTACAGGGGTATGGGCGTCCTCTGCAGTCAATTGAGAGTGGCACTGGCCTTACTAAAGACTTGAATATGTATAACTACTTTCTACAGCGCAATTGTGTGATTCGAGCGTTGCGAGAAAGTTTTTGATTCATTACTTTACTGTGTCGAAGACTGTCGAAAAGCGAACGACGCTAGAGCGTATCTCGAAATCCAAAAAAACGATCGTGAAAGTTATAGCCTATAGATCATCCTCCGTGCCAGCCCCGCCTATGGGCTAGCTCTGAGAGAAATTCCACCCTGACTGGAAATTCGACGGTGTTCTGGATTGCAGCTTAAGTCAAATCCACTATATTCTTCGTATGAAGCCTCTCATTCGCAAGTTTGCTCCCCTCCCAAAGGCTACATGACGGTCCAGAAAGCTCCTTTTCCCTTGCTCAACTGAGAATCCTTTACAGCTTGTGCATTCGTTGATTCTAGCTCTTCGGTTTTAGCTCACGACTGAAGAATCATCCTTCAAGATGGTCCAGAAAATCGACAATGAAACCCAATCAGATATTCCGATTATACACCCTCCTTTGGCATCTTCGCTTTCTCCCATTTGAAATCAATAGCCAAGCACCTCGACCGCCGTTTCTAGCTTTTTGTGCAATGAGCCTCCAATATCACGCGCGCGGACCGCAGATTTCAGGGCAAATTGGCCCAGTCCGTGACTCCTCTAGTGCTAGGATAAAGATCAAGCTTAGCTACACGATATGAATGTAGTGAATATTGGCCTTTGGCACTTGCCTAATCTGCTTGGCCAGCAGCATTAAAACCAAATTCATTTGACCAAAGACCTCGACCGAAGATAGCATTTCGGCGGCTTCATATACACCTCACTCATCCCCGGGGAAATGGGGCCTACGAACCGGAGACAAAGGTCGGCCTTCCAAGATCGATTAAAGGTGCAACTGAGAAAGACTCAATTGTTGGGATTACCTCCGCGAGCTTTATATAATAGTAAAACGGTCTTTCAGTGCACAGCAGCGCCATTTCAGAGGCAAGCAGAATTCCTTCTCCAACGAGCGCAACAACACGAACACCAAACTATACGTCTCATTAGACTCAATTCCTGCCGGAGCAAAATCTCGTAAACTCCAATACCCCCTCTACCCCAGCGGAAACCTTCTAATTCCACCCACCTACACCCTTACCCCCCAAAAAGCTCACCACCACCATCCTCATCGAACAAGCGTCTCGGCTCCCACCACGACTTTTCAGCCACATCGCGATCGCGCCTTCGAGTCCGGGCGAGAAGAGACCGTGGTTCCGGCGTGCGATCAAGCTCTCTGTATTCCATTCTCTATCTTTTTGCGCTCAATGTATCGTGAAGGTTCCTCTTGGCAAAAGAGGAGGACATACGTCAATTGAGTGGTGAAAGCCTGGTGTATGGATTAACAAGAGAACAGAGAAAGGCAACGTAATCATTGAAATACTCAAGTCACACGGATGTTAGTGCTACTGGTACAAGGGAAGGGTGGTAATTGGACAGAAGATTTGAGAAGGGGGAGAGGGGTGGGATTTGAGGGTACTGTAGTGCCCGAAGCACTGTCTGGGTGAGATGATGTGAATTCGATTGATTGCAGATTACGGGAAGATTATGTATTGAGGGGTGATGGATATTGCCCGTGAGCTTTTCTTCAGAAAACAAGCCAATGAGAGCTCTTGGCGTAGAAAGATGATGATAAAAGTCTGGTTGCTGATCTGTGGAACTTGAGTCAACTTCCGCCGCTCTGACACCTGGAATTGAAACCCTTGGAGAGGGCCTTTGCACGATGGCTTAGCGTATTAGAAACGAAAAACTGCGAAATGGAATTCCTGATCAAATAAATGGATGACTTCGTCCACATGATGACAGCATAGGAAACCACAAAAGCCACCCACTCCACCTCCAGCCCTCATTCACCACTTCACCGAATTCCCCGCATCCCCTCGCTCACATACCTCGAAACCTTGCCGACATCATCAATCGACCATCTCCGCCCTCTCCACTGACGCCATTTGCCTCCCCTAACGGACAGCGTCTCCACCGCAACAGTAGTCATCGCGGCAGGGACGTCTCCTACGAGGAGATGTCCGACGCTGGCGGTGAGCACGTGGTTCGTACCGAAGACAAATGTCTTGGTGAAGATCCTCGGGTTGATAAGAGTCACGGTGGTGTAACCGCTGACGCTCATGATCGTGGCCGTGGACACCGGTTTCGTGATGGTGGATGGGACCGTGACGGTCGTTGTGGAGGCAGCTTTGGCACTCGCGCACGAGGATGTGGAGCCGAAGGCGGAAGGGGTGATTGTTACGGTCAACCAGACAGGGCAGGTGGCGCCACTGCCCTTACCGGTCACGGTGACCGTCGAGGCTGTAGGAGTGACTTTTACAGTTGACCAGGCGGGGCAGGTGGAGCTACTGGCCGTGGCGGTTACGGCAACCGTCGATGGTGTAACGCAGATGTTGCCTGTGACTGTTGCAGTCGTGCTGATCGTGGATATGTATGCAGTAGCGGTGACTGTTTCAGTTTTGTACTTAGAGACGTAGTCTGTAACCGTCGAAGCTGAAGCAGTCAAGTCTCAGCAGGGAGGGTAGTTGTTGAGGCCAAAGCAGTTATAGTCGCAGCAGAAATGGTGAGCGTAGAGGTCGAAGCAGTTACAGCCGCAGCAGGAAGGGCGATCGTTGAGGCCTAAGCTGTCACCGTGGATGTAATGTACTCAGAGACGTAATCTATTAACGTCGAAGCTGAAGTGTTTACGGTAGCTGCAGGCGTTATGGTTGTAACAGTCGATGCTGATGCAGTGACTGTATTGGAGACAGTTGAGGTAGAGGTAGAGGCAGTGACCGTATTGGTTACCGTTGAAGCAGGATCAGTGACCGTAGTGGTGGTGGTTGAAGCAGAGGGAATAAATGTGTTAGTAACCGTTAACCACCATTGGCGTAATGGTTGGAGTCCTTGTGATATCATCGATGAGGGTCGAGTATACATTCTGAGTGGCAGTTGCTGTACTCAGAATGGTGCTGACTACGGTTGAGATTGCCTTAGTCGCAGAATCTATCGTCTTTGTGACTGTGGAGTACGGATTGGAACCAATGGAGCCAGCAGCAGACAAACCCGCGTATTGACTCCGGTCCCCGGATTGAAGGATGTTGCAGTTCCTCTGGATATACACCCATTGGAAGCCGAATAGAAGCCTTCCGCTGCGCACGGAGTAGCGGGATTCAGTCTGTCTTAGATCGAGCATGCCTGAATAATCCGCCGAGGAAGTCTAAGGCGTTGCGATTAATTAAGGCGCGTAGTCATCATCTCCGCAAAAAAGACTGAAAGTATCTCCAGCTGCATCGAGATACGTTTCACCATTCTCAGCAGGGCAATTTGTCGAAGTTGATACTGCACAGTTCGCAGGACTCAGGAATAGGTAGGCAGCAGATGCCGCCAAAAGAGACAATAGTTGCATTTGGCGGGAAAAGAAGTGAGCAAAGCTTGGAAGATTCGAGCCACACCCTCTGTACTGAGGTCGTGGAAATATTTGCTAACGTTTGCAGGTGCTTGGAAGTGATGTAGAAGAAGAGTAAGGAACCGAGGGGTATGATTACACAAAGGCGAGTCAAGGCATAAGTCAGACCAGGCTGGTCTGTTGTCGACCGCATTCGAAAACTTATATTATTATACAATTTAGTGATTGAAGTAAACATTTATATGGCTCACCGGAACTCTGACGGCGCGCCTATTGTTGTTTCACGAAATTAATCCAAAAGAAAGGTGGATTCCTAGGTGCAATGTCCTTTCTTTGGACCGCAGTACATGATATGAACAGAAAAGAAACAGAGAATTCATTGTACTATATACTCCGCGCAGTCTTTAAGAAGGTGTTTGGAATGATTGATCATGGCAGAGCGTTTTTGATAGGAAATGATATTCGATGCCCTTTTTTTCTGATGAGATTTGTATTTTTACCTTACGCAGTCCCTAAGGTATGTAGCTGTATAATAGGTACACTTACGTCTTGTGAATACGCAAAAGGCCGATAAGTTTATACTCGGGAAAAAGGGAGGATGGTGCACCAAACCCTGACTGGGTACTTACTGTTTTAGTCACATAGTGATTCAGATCTGATCTAATCTACCTTTGCTTTTCAAATCTGCACAGTGCACCAGGTATACGCTGGGAAGACACACGACATGGTAAAGAGGGGACTGTGGGATATCGAAGGTGAGACGGTGTACTTTAGGAAGTCCATGGTCGAGAGATCTGTCGGATTCGTCGCCAGTCCGTGTTCGATACATAATCCTGATAAGTCAGTCAGGTCCGATACTCCGATACCTACCTACTCTACTCTAACCTTTTGCCCTAGGCATCAGGGCAGTTGTTCCCCACAAAGACTCACAGGACACAGACGGGACCGAGTAGGTAAAGTGCGTACACTCTTGGGCTAAGGTAGGTACCTAGAGAGGCTAGACAATGCCCTTGAACTTCTTCTGAGTGGTGATGCAGTTCTCAAAGTAAATTCCGATGTTTGTGCTTCCAAAAAAACCCCAGTATAGGGTTAGGGCTGTTACCAGGTTAGCGTGGGCTGTAACGTCCTTTTTATTACTAGCGCTCACATTAGGTATCCCGTACTCGTACTTGGTATTCTGGTAACTTCTCGAAGCTATTACCAAAACATCCATCCGCCATCCCATGGCCAAGAGCTGACGAAGCTGCGCTGCCTACACGGCGGCATCTCTTTGCGCAAGTTAATCGTAATCTTCGTCCTTAATAGAAGTAGCACTTGCTTGAGCATCATGGCGTCTTCTTCTGCTTCCCCAGCAGTTTCCGACTCCCAAACCTTCACCACCATGGACAAAGACCTCGAAGCAATCGGAGCCCATTGTCAATACACCTACTGCAACCGGCTCGATTTCCTCCCCTTCCGCTGCGAGTCCTGCAAAGGTACCTACTGCCTCGACCACCGCACCGAGACCGCTCACAGGTGCCCTCGCGCCGGCGAGTGGGCGGCCGCGAGGCGGAAAGCTGCTGCGCTTTCTTCAACCACAAACAGTGCCAGTCCGGGCAAGCCGACCCTCTTGACCGCGTCGCAATGTTCGCATCCGAGCTGCAAGACCTATATCAACACTCTCAACTCCGTCGGCGTTGGCTGTCCCACCTGCAACCGGCAATACTGTCTCAAGCACCGCTTGAAGGAAGACCACAGCTGCTCCACACTGATACCCATCGGCGCGCGACCTGCGACCGGTCCCACACAAGCGGAAAAAGCAAAGGCGGCACTCGGTCGACTACGGATCTGGGGCAAAGAGAAACAGGCGGCTGTCTTGCCGAAGCCCAAACCGTCGACCGCGGCTAGTCGAACCATAGCAGTGAATGGGCTGAAGCGGACGGCAAAAGGTGATGCGAAAGTGCCGATGGAAAAGAGGCTATATCTGTACGTCGAAGCCGAAGCGAATACGACTAGCAGCAAATTACCCAAGGGCGAATACTGGTATAGTAAGGACTGGAGTGTGGGGAGGTTGTTAGATGCCGCGGCGAAAAGTCTTCAAGTGGAAAATGTGAACAATAGAGGGGGGGGAGAGGAGGAACGATTGAGGGTGTTCCACGTGGAGCTTGGACGTCTGTTGGAGTTTGGAGAGAAGGCTGGGGATGTGTGCGTGAATGGGAATACGGTTGTCTTGCTGCGCGGGGTGGGCCCTGCGGAAACCAACTGATAGCAAGCTCTTCTGTCTAGTATATGCGCATAGCGATGGCGCTGGTAGGCTGGTAGGCTGGTAACGTGCGGAGAGAACAAGGCGTACTCGGTCTTTGGACGTTTGGTCATGAACATATTTCGTGAAATCCATCTTCGATATTTAGGCATATCTCTCCTTATCTACATCAAACACTCATCTTCATGGGAATACTCGCATGAGGCTTATAGCCATTGATCTCAAAGTCTTCAGCTTTCCACCCATCAATACTGCCTTCGTGGTGATCCAGGATTTTAAGAACTGGGAAATCCCTCGGTGTTCTCTCCAGCTGTGTCTTCAACGCGTCCACGTGATCAAGGTATACATGAGCGTCTCCCATCGTATGAATGAATGTTCCCGGTATCAGGCCACACACATCAGCGAGCATGTGCGTCAGCAAAGCATAGGAAGCAATGTTAAAAGGCACACCGAGACCCATATCGCACGATCTTTGATACAGCTGGCAGGAAAGCACGCCTCGAGGTTTCGGAGGTCCATCGCCATTGACGTGCGCTGCCGACTCCGCTTGTCGACCGTTCGAGGGGTTTGGGAACGAAACGTAAAATTGCGCAAACATATGGCAAGGCGGCAAGGCCATCTTCCTCAGGTCTGCAGGATTCCACGCGCTCAGTATGATCCTCCGGTCGTACGGCTTGTTCTTCAGCTTGTCAATGACCTCTGCTAGTTGATCCACCCCTTTGCCCGTATAATCCGTCTTGGCGTCCACGTACTCGGCGCCAAAATGCCGCCATTGGAAGCCATAGACAGGTCCCAGATCTCCTACTTCTCTGTGGGAGAGGCCAACGCTGTCAAGGTATTCGCGGCTGCCATTGCCGTCCCAGATCTTTATGCCGGCTTCGGAGAGGGGTAGGGATGAAGTAGAACCGGCAATAAACCAGAGGAGTTCGGCGATGACGGCGCGGAGGAAGACTCGTTTGGTCGTTACGAGTGGTAGTACCGGGATCGGGTGCGCTGAGGGATCTGGTGAGGGCCGCGAGAGAGAGAAACGGAGGGCTGGAGGTGCGAAGAAGGAGAGTGTGCCTGTTCCTGTTCTTTGCCGGGTTCAGCATCGGGGAAACAATTGGGAAGTAGGAAGGCGCGGAAAATACCTGTCTGGACGATGCTCGCCGTTCTCCAGGATGTTCTGGATCAGATCGAGGTATTGGTGTTCCTCATGTGTTTGCGACAGGTCGTTTCCTTTAGATATAGTGCCTTTTTCCGTCTCTGCCATTTCAGCTACAATCATTCTTGAATTCTTTGAAGTGGCTGCTTGAATGTGCACACCATCGCGTGACTTCGCGTCCGAGGTTCGACGCGTCAACTTTGGGTTTGGTGCCCTGGCAGAGATCTAGGTAAGGGATCTATGCCTATCCTACGAGTACATCAATAATAGATTTCGTCTATCTATCTACGTTCACAAGGGGCGAACTTTGATATGAACTCGAAACCGACTCTGGATATGTTAAAGCTAAGCCATTGCTGTAGAAATTGAGATGTAATTTCTAGCATCTGTAAAAGATACTCGAGGTCGTCTGCCCCCTTTTCTCGAGGCTAACTCGTCTCGACGCAACAACCATTTGACCCCACTCATATTGTCCTCCCGGAGCCCATTGCTGGCCTTTTGATTTTGACCGAATGAATGCCTCTCTGACTCTGTACGGTTCTCCGTCCTGTAACGGCATAACATGTAGCTACTACGACTGGATATAACGAGCTGCGAAGAGACATTTGGCCGTCTGATTACGCCATCAGACAATCCACCCCTAGCGTTGGGTTTCCTATCGAATATTGGGGAAGATCTGTTGACAAAGAAGCCGCTAATAAGATGGCTTGGCCGTAAATTATGGCTATCTTCTCTTTCTGATTGGGTATGTTTTCGAAGTTATCTTAGCCATCCCTTTGTCAAGAAGGGGTTCCAGTCACTTACATCGCTGACCAGCCACCAGCCGATAGAATCTGCGCTGTTGATATCGTCCAGAAGTCAGATAGTACGGTGGATCTGGCTAGGCTGTTGGAAATTCGCAATGCAACAATAAGAATAGCCAGCCTGTGTGTGTATCGGAACTCCAGTTCGTGGATCCCCGAATCAGGACTGGGGTATTTCCTGTCTAGGTACGTTTGCTGCCCTTGAGTTTATTACTCATGCAATGGCTTTGAGACTGCGATAGATGGACGGTTCTCATAAACGAAGATCACAGAATCAGAACGGTAAAAACTGTGGGATCCATCTTGACCTGAGCTTCACGCTTCAAGTAGGTCGATCGCAAATTTTCTCCACTCACTATTGTCTTGGAATAGTAACCTCGTAGGTTTTCTTAACTATCATGATTGGAGAGTTCATCGGGCGAGAGTGCACGTGGATAGCTGAGGAGTCTGATAAGAGTCGTTACTAGCAGCTCTAAAGGCTCACTTGCTTGGTTGGCAAGTCGGTTGGTCAGCTGCTCATTCGTAGAAGTGGTGCCTCGCACTGGTGTCACTCAAGGGCTCCAGTTGATCTGTGAAATCTGACTATCTTTCACACGAAAGGGAATTCATAAGCTCAGAATTTTCTCTCGTAATGTAATTGAAGTCAGTTGAAGTGCGTTTTGGACAGTAAAGTTGAAGGCCTATAGTTTGGTAAGCCCTTAAGATTGCTCTTCCCTAATGATGTGTTGCGTGGACTGTTTTTATCAATTGGGCCATTTCAGGCTGTAAATAAAGGCTCTAGATATTGAAAACGACGAGTAATTGTGCACTTAGAACCGTGCCTACATGCGTATACATATCCAAAACAACATGATCCAGGGGTCTCAAGCGCAGCGCGCTTGATGTTTAAACCATGCCCCACAGAGGACGAGGTCTTAGCACTGGAGATGCTGGTTTGCCACTGGCTTGCTGCGGTGGTATTCCGACGTAAGCCTCACGCCTCGCCGGATCACCAACGGTAATGGACCAGGTGCGGAGGCCGTAGTAGGATGCGATCGAATGGACTAGCCAACGTCTAAGTCAAAGTCAGTATTCCATGGTTGTGTTCATGGAGAAACAACAACCCACCCAAAGCTCGCTCCCTGATCGTTTGCCAAGCTGTCGAAAACGAGCCGCTGGTCTCTCTCAGCGTCACTTTCATCGAAATCAGTCTTGGGAGACGGAGGTGTATCATTCATTTGCCCGTTTCTGCCGACGAACACAATTTCTTCGTCTTCAGAGTCTAGCTCATGCTCGCCAACATCCTTTGTCTGGTCTTCCCAGTCTTTGACAAAGAGGCGGACCTGCTCTTCTAGGTCCCTTAGCAAGCCCTTAGCAGCCTTAGCTTTCTTGAGCTTCTCGCGAAGCTCTCTCGGGACCTTGCCAGCGCCCTCGTCTTTGGCCTCAGCCTGCTCACGGGCAGACTCGCGCTTCTTCTTTTCAACGCCGGCTCGTGCAGACATGTCCTGGTCCCAGAGCGGCGCAAGATAATAAGGAACGACATGCTTGGGATATGTTGGATGGACTTCCCAATCGCTCGGTAACGGGGGTTGCACCCAAGGATTGTTCAAGAGACGATCTGAGATCATCAATAATAAGATCCGTATCATAAATCCCAAGTATGATACGAACCGTTCTCCCAACGAGTACGACGACGACTTCCTTCCTTGCCTTTGAGGAGCGCCTCACGACGCTTTAGGCTGTCGCGCCGAGGAGGCTCACGGCGAGGGCGATGGCCGGACAAAGCGTCATCTGCTTGGAGTGCATTTCCAGAAACTCCGTCTTGCTTGTGATGGGTCGGCTCATCAAGGTCAATGGCAAGAGATCCGCTTGTGCCGGGAATGATGCCTGCAGAGCCTAGCGAGACTGCATTGAGCGACTGCGTGGCCTCCTCGGTCCATGCTTCAATATTGATGGGATGAGGTGGCGAAGCATTAGAAGCACCACTCTGCGCGTAAGTATTGGCTTTGGGATAGATTGCCATTATCCCGGATTCCCGTCGGAACAGATGATTGCTGGTGGAAGGGGAAGGGGCACTCTCTGCTCGCAGTTCGGTAACAGGGGAATAATTTATGTTAGAGTAAGACCCCACGTATGTAGAGCTGGATGCCCTGGCAAACCAATCTGTCTCTCCTATTTCTCATATGATGGAGTCACGGTCTCACAGTCTTCGAGTCATCAGTACTTTAGCACGGTACGCTAAGAATGTCACGCTTGCTACCCGGCGGCATTGCAACGTATCAGATGATGAGAGGTTGGGAAAACAATCCATACTTCTTGTCCATCACCTCTTACTCGACCCAATTTTCCAAAAACATATCCTACTATCAAGATGAAGATTTGTTCGCTTAGCTTTGTCCTACTTTCCACCACAGCCTTTTCCTTGTACATTGGTAAGCCTGATCAGGCTTTCCTCAGCAATGGCGACCAAGATCTGTACCTTGTGGAACTCGCCCCAGGAGAAACGAAATGGGTCACAGAAGATGAGAAGTGGGCGCTAAGACGAGTATGTAGCTATCATTCCCTGGTGGGAAAGAAGCCTTTGGCTGTGAAATATAAAGGAAACTGAAATGTTGCTCACGTAGGATGGCATCAATTTCATGGACATTACGGAGTTTCCGAGGACTTATAAAGAAGATGCCGTTGTCCTGTTCCCGGAGAAACCATCATATAATGACAGCTTGGCGCCGTTGTTAAAAAACTTAGAGAAAAAGAATATGTACAAGAACTTGGAGAAGTTTACATCCTTTCACACACGATACTACAAATCCACATATGGTGCAGAGTCATCTGCTTGGCTGTATAGCAAAGTCAATCAGACGATACACGATTCAGGGGCCGGAGAATTTGGCGTTCATGTTGAAACTTTCGAACATTCTTGGGGACAGAATTCCATCATTGCAACAATTCCCGGTAAGAGCGATAAAACCGTGGTGATTGGCGCACATCAAGACAGTATCAACCTTTTCTTACCGTCGATACTCTCTGCTCCTGGAGCAGATGATGATGGTAGTGGTACTATCACCATTCTTGAGGCTCTGCGGGTTCTGTTGGAGTCCGAAGCTGTGATCAAGGGAAACGCAACAAATACTGTGGAATTTCACTGGTACTCCGCCGAAGAAGGCGGACTCCTTGGGAGTCAGGCTATCTTCTCTGCGTACGAAAAGGAAGGCAGAGACGTCAAGGCAATGTTGCAACAGGATATGACTGGCTATACTCATAGAACTACCGAAGCAGGAGAACCAGAAAGCGTTGGTGTGATTACAGACTTTGTTAACCCGAACCTCACTGAATTTATCAAAAAAATCATCACACAGGTATGTCACCACCAGTGCGAGCTGATTGAAACGCTCCTTGCTGATTGCGGGCCAGTATTGCTCGATCCCCTACGTTCTCACCAAGTGTGGATATGCATGCTCTGATCACGCATCCGCGTCGAAGGCTGGCTATCCCTCTGCTTTCGTTATTGAATCGGATTTTAAGTACTCTGATAACAAGATCCACACATCGCAAGACAAGATAGAGTTTCTCAATTTTGGTACGGAACTCCAAGCACTGCGTGGCCACTCATGCTGACCATTCATGAACAGATCACATGTTGCAACACGCGAGGATGACGCTGGCATTGGTTTATGAGTTGGCATTTGCCTCTTTTGATTAGGGTTTATTTTCCTAATGCGAGAAACGCCCCTTCATTACCTCTGTTCCGAGTGAAAGGACAATATAGAATGCTGTATCAATAGAGAGATAGCATCCTTAGAGGTTCGCTGTCATTTGCCTTTTTCCATTTTCCATCGCGCCTTCCACCGATGACAACGATGGAGAGCAAGCGCTTCCAGAACATATCGCTAGGCTCCCATCTTCTCCTCGCTTCCTCTGATTTCGCGGTTCTCTGACTCCTAAGTATCCATTCTTAAAAACTCACAAATAGTCGTTGAGTTGTTTCTTGCGTGCAACCACTTGATCCACGACACTGCCTCTCATTTTCGGCAAGCCAAAACTGCGGACGTTCACTGGCTCTGCCTACTCGCAACGAACGCTGAGTTTCGATACCTCAGAAGTCATGGAACGTGTCCAAACCAGTGGGATATCCAAATTCACCAACTGCTCACGTTCTAGAAGCTGATTATCGTGGTGCATCTAGTGAATCCATTCGCCAAACGCGAGAAGCACGATAAGCGAGCGGTCATCGTCTTCAGATTCTTGACCTTGTTCACGTGGCTTCTCGTACTCGTCCTCAGCATTCTGTTCAGCGTTGAGGCTCCGGCGAATGGCAGGACTACCTGGGATCAAAACAAGAAGCATCCTACTCCATTCTCGCTCAACCCTGAGATTACCTCCATCTACTGGTAATTGCATCTTCCAACGGATACAGCGATTCTCCTCAGTATAGCGAGTTGACACAGACCCAGGGTAATCCTCCTCTTGGTGCAATTCGGTTATTTATACTGCCTCTTCACCTTCGATTCCGAGCTAGTCAAGGTCGCCGCGAATGTGGGCTCTCACTTCATCGTACACAACCTCCTCACCTCCGCATTTGTCCTTCTATGGGTCTATTCCTACTTCTGGATCGGCGAGCTGATGCTCATTATCAATTCGTTCAACTTGACGTCGCTCTACTTCCGGCATCTCCGAACCAAACACCTCATTCACATACCTGTCGTCACCGGTCCGCTTGCTTGGAACTTTGTCGCTATGTTGTCCAACGGAGCGGCGATGGTTGGCGCTCAAAGTCTACCGGCCAGAATTCTCGCAAATGTGGCGATCTGGTCTATTCTGCTCTATGGAATCTTTTTCATGGGCGCCTTCAAGGACTATACAATTGGCATCGAACTGGCCATTCTTTCGGCATGTGCGTTCGACAGCCAACTTTCACAGCTCGTACACCTTAGGCTAACCGGTTTTCTTTAGCTCTCGCAGTCCATCAACATGGTATCAGGGTCTTTGCCCTCCAATGGATCTTTGCCGTTGCGATCGCAACGCTGCTCCTTATGGCAGCCTTCGCAATCGCACTTCCACCAGTAAGAATACTTTGCACTCCCCTTTCTGAACCTCATTTAAGGCGATATAGATTTGCGGCAAAGAACTCATATGGAGGAGACTGGACGACGACTCGGACTACGAAGATCTTGAGAGAGAGCCTTTGCTGGGGAACGAATAATGTTCGAGAGAAACGGAGCGCGGTTACGGCGAGAGCGCTGTAGGTCTATGCTCATGGCTCGTCTTAGAGGATTACTACTTGGCTGCATTGGGCATCGGTTTGTCTATCGTAAAAAAGAGCGTGGTCTAGCGCTGTTGAGCAGACGAGGATCAGCAGTAAAATCATTATTAAAGAATCGTTTCTAATATTGTCTTTTCGGTCAAGTAGCGTGGTCTCAAGTTGAATAGATATCTCTCAAAAAGGGCAGATAAAGTTGCAAGTCTTAGAACCCTACCATCGTATCTCGACCTGCCATTGCAACCCCAACGGTCGTCCAGCGTGAGAATTCAGGCTCGTCTGCACTGTTAATTTACTAAGATGATATCTCTGGAGTGCTATGTAGTAGAGTTCCCTCCCAATTCAACATAGAATTTAGATGACCATTCTTGGGCTGAAGCTCACGCTGGACTGCGGTTGGAATCGATTTTGAAGCGCACCCCGGTGATCAACCCCAAAAAGTGGATCGTCAGCTAAACCATTCAGTCTTCCTTCACACTTCAGCCAACGCCCTCCATATTGACCAGTTACACTCTGTCGGCTCGAGAATATCGTCCGCTTTCAGTTTCCCGTCCTGAGATCCTCTGCTTGCCTCGGTGGCCAAGGTAGTGTCTTACAACATTTGGTCAAAGTACATATACAGAATTGTCTAATTGTCTTCACTGTTGGAAGAGACATGAAGCGTATCAATTGCAGTGGGACTCGTACAGAGGTCAGCAGAAGCATATCCTCAAACCTTCCGAGTGCTCAGACTCTCTTCCCGCGCAGATAGGCCATCAGCATGGCCAGGAGGCAAAGACTGAGATCGGACGAGGTCTGAGGTTCTACGAAGTCTTTTTCCAGAGAACAGCAGGTCTCTCATGGTCCCAAGTGTGTGATACAGCTGCCAAATTTGAACCGTTGCTCTTGGACGATTGGCCAGATTACTGTACGGAAATGAAAGGTATGGCAGACTACATTGAGCGTTATTTTGCATACATCTTCCTTGTTTGAAGTTACAAATCCTCTGTGGTACTTGACTCTAGTGCTGGTGGACACACATCATCCCCCAAGCACTTTCAAAGTCTGTTTTCCCGCAAAATGTGCATTGAATGCGTACACAGATTATGCTTCTCATTGCTTGTACGGATCCAAGCTTTTTATATCATCACTGGATCGACGTTAAGGTTTTGACGTTAGACAGGCGTTGCCGAGGGTGCAGACGTTT
This sequence comes from Evernia prunastri, assembly GCA_003184365.1. Lineage (NCBI taxonomy): Eukaryota > Fungi > Ascomycota > Lecanoromycetes > Lecanorales > Parmeliaceae > Evernia > Evernia prunastri. The sequence continues at coordinate 15,353 of NKYR01000080.1, forward strand.
CCTACCTCTCCATCTTAGCCATGAATGTGCGTACTGAGATTGCATTTGGACTGGCCAGAGACGGCTGCACAGCTATCTTCTGGAAGACGCTTCAGTCTAGCTTCCTCGCGCAAAATTGGGACTGGCAGGAAGAGCAACAAAGGAATCTGATCAACATCAGTATCAGTCAGAAAGGCAAGCCAGCCATCAGCATGATCACGGAAGCCGGTATCATTGGAAAAATCGGCCTGAACTCCAGAGGCGTTGGTGTCTGTCTGAACGCCATCAGAGCTCAAGGTGTTGATTTCCAAAGATTGCCTTGTCATCTGGCTCTGAGGACCTGTTTAGAAAGTATTTCTACCGAAGAAGCCGTGGTAGTTTTGAGAAAAGCGGGCGTGGCAAGCGCTTGTCACATAACATTGGCAGATTCTAAATCGGCGATTGGGCTCGAGTGCAGCCATAGGGATATAGTGGATCTGACAATGGAACAAGGAATCCTCACGCATACCAACCATTATCTCAAAGCTCATCCTGGCGTGGAAGATCTCATGGCCCTGAAGGACTCGCCAACAAGATTTGAACGCATCAACGAGCTTGTGCGCGAGCAGGCGAAAACGCATAATGACACTGGGACCTTAGGACTGGAAGATATTCGGTCATTGCTCAAAGATGAAGCAAACCTTCCCACAGCGATTTGTCGATCGAGGACGGAGGATAGCTCAATCACGACTTTATTTAACATCGTGATGGATCTGAAGAACCGGAGAGCAGAAGTTGTAACGGGGAAGCCTTCTCCATTGGCAGAAGTTTTGCATCTCGTACCTGTGGAGTAGTCCGCTCAGAGACATGTTTGCATGAATGATCTATTTTTCATGAAATTTTGCAGTTATGAACGGGTTTTATATCGGTCTCGATTGGTCCTCGAGCCCAACGCAAAGTCGATCCCATATCATGAAACAGGAACCCTCATTTGCCTCGAGTCTTGTAATACTGCCATTATGCTGGCATCATGCCCCATAGTGCTCTCATGCTCTGTAGCCGTCCCCACACCACTCCGACTAGCACTCTCCCTTCTATTGCTTCGCCTTCTGCTCCTCCCCATTGTTCTTGAGAAACTCGCTGAGCACAAGTCAATGATTGCCTCCATATGTAGACTGTTTTGAAACAAGGGGGGGACGAACTGTATGAAGTCTTCTTCGTCCTTCGAGCTAGCATTGATTGGCGGGCCTTTCTCTTTTGCCTTCTCTTTCCCTCCCATAGCGAGTGTCGCTCCAGCGGCAAATGTGCCCAGGGTAAGCATTGCCAGCTGTGACGACAAGGAGCATTAGCAGCTTGATCCGTCGATCGAAGACAACGGGGATAGGAAGCAGGGAAACGTGGGACAGATCCAGGAAACGTACGACGTGGGAGCCAACTTGGCGACCGAAAACTGTGTATTGGGCGACCATAATGACGAGTCTTAGCGGACGATGAGGAGGTTTTTCGTAAAAACGTGCTCTGTACGAGACTAGGTACTTTACGAGTGAATCCAAAGGTCGAGCGAAGCTCCGCGCCAAGCGCAAGCGGGCTTGGCGGGCGGGCAACATCGGGAACTTCTCTCGCAAATGAGTATTATTGAGCACGAGACCCAGTCATATATAGATAGACGGGTCTCCGTCCGCTCGAGGAGCTCCAATTTTCCTTGCTTGACATCGCGGGAAAATGTCGAGCAACAAGGATCCCAATAATCCCGTCCAAAAACGAGTCAAGCACTCTGACGATGATCCACTTCCGCGGGAAAAGCTACCTGCGGATCTTCAGAAGATTGTAGACAATGAAGAGTCATTGTTTGAACAGATCTATGATGGCACGTACGTTAGATAAAACCCCTCGGCCTATCCACTAGCCTTCCCTAATCGTCGTGTAGAGCAAATCAGTCTACAGATTCCAACCTTCGATACGCAGCATATGCCAGTCGATTCCGTACAATACTACTCAGTGCACATCGCTATGTAGCCTACACCTCAGACATAGGAGAATCCTTCCGTCCGATCGCTCATCCATGGCTCATAAAAGGGGTAAGTTATGTTTTCAGAGCCATTTCTTCCTGGTTCATATTGCATTTTGGGTTGTAAGACCTGTCGTAGGAGTCTAATACTCCCGGGACATGTTTCACCACTCCGAGTTCGGCACAAAAGAGATTGCTAACTCCGGAAATCATAAAGGCATATGGTGTTTCCTGGGCATATCTGGTTGGAGACGTAGGGCACGAAGGGTACAAGGCCTACTTGAGAAATCAACGCATCAAGCATCCGGGAGTGCCGGGAGTTATCTCTATGAGATCCGCAGATGCGAGAGAGCCTTTGACAACAGAGAATGGTAGACTAGAGGCCGGACACGTTCCGGCCATCGAGGACTTCAGGAGCGTTATGGTGCAACGGGCGGTCTTTCAGAGCATAGCATCGATGGGACTGCCAGCTTTCACGATCCACAGTATCGTAAGGTATTCGGGAAAGGCGCTGAAAAATGCAAAGAGCACAACCATAAGAACCTATGGACCGATTGGAGTATGTCTGTTTCCTTGCCATTGAAGTTTAGACCTAGTTGACAGAAACTCTAAACAGCTCGGTCTGGCTGCAGTGCCTTTCTTGCCATTCATGTTCGACAAGCCAATAGAGGAAGCCGTTGAATGGACTTTCCATAAAGCCTTCGAAACATTTGGCGGACCAGATGCAGTAGCTCACAGGCCAGAAACAGGTCGTGTAACCGAATTGCTAGAAGAAAGTAAAAGAGGCGCGAGCAAGGAGAAAGAGCTGTAGCCTTCCCTTTGCATTGAAAACGTTCGTTTGCTTGTACTTATTCGCGTTTTCATGATACCAGATACCACTCAATTCTTTTTAGAAAGGCCCGTTCCTTCCAGCCTCAGGCCGTTACGAAACCGTGATGACGATAAGGCGAGTTGAAGTTTTGCAGATTGCGCATACGCAGGCCTAGAATGCTGTGTGAGCCGCAACAGGAGTACAATGCTCTTTGTGAACGTCTCGGGACTTAATGGAGAACACAACTCTACTTTTCAAACAAGATTGGGTTTCTGGGTACACTCAATGTACGTTGGTCGTTGGTGCTCAATACGACCAAAGAGGGCCCAAATGCACACCGTCTTTAAAATCACGGAAGTCGTCTAGAAATCAGTACGATGGGCTCCAGTCATATGTTGAGGACACTCCTGGGAAATCCCAACCTGGGGATTGCAAGAGGAGTTTGGAGCTTGAGCAGTGGTCGGAGCCGGGTGTGGTTGAGTTCAGGATGGTCATGGATGAGGGAAAATCAATACGGGATCGCCTGGAAAAGATCGAAGTGGTTCCTGCAGGCAGAAGAGAACAGAGACTCGAGGTTCGACTGCTGTCAGAAGGGTTGGAAGCGGGTTGATACCGGCAGACTGTTTGAAGGCCACACTGGAAGGTTGTTATACATGCATTGATGCTAGTGACAGAATTTTCGACTGCTGCTTGCTACGTAGTTCAGCACCAACAATGCCTTGCTGTAGTATCAGCACCGACTCATGGACATCTTTGCAGTAGCTCTCACCATTTATTCTTGTGCCAAGCGGCTCCCCATTCTTCCCAATCAATGCACAGGCATTATCATCGAATCTGACCACCATCCCATCCTTTCGCTGTACCTTCTTCGCCGTCCGTACTATAATTGCGTGCCTGATGTCTCCTCTTCTGACTTTGTTTCCTGCAGCAGCAGATATATTGCCAGGGCCGCTATCGCCCATTGAGCGGGACTTTTGTACGACGACTATGATACGATCACCTTAGGCGCGTCAGTTGCCAAGGCGTACGTGGTTGCTGTAAAACAATCCTCACCAACTCTGCCATGCCTCTTCATGCGCAAATTCGCTACACATTCGACAATGGTAGCTCCAGAATTGTCGATGCAGTTAAGCATCGTCTAAGATTGGGATTAGCAAACATTAATAGGAGCAGAGGCAAACAGGTTTGACCAAATAACCTTTAGCTGGATCATTGGGGCTTCTTAAAGGACCTGCAGGCCCGGAATGTTTTATGTCAAAGAGGGAGAAGAGGAAGAAGTCAGAGAATAAGAAGAAGAAAAGAGATGATGTTTGCTTCAAAATACAAACAATTGGATAGTGGAGTGCATGCAACAAGGCAAGCAGTGGAGCTTGTCTCCGTATGAACTGGTGAAGTTGGTAAGTGAAGGAATGAACATCACATCGGAACTGCAGGAAGGCGGGAGATCGGCGTGTAGCCGGGAGGCTGCTGAGGCTGGCTCTCTCTACCTATTATTGTACCCTAACAATAATAATATACCTATGTATCAAATTCCGCCTTGAGCTGGACCAAAAAGTCATCCCCTTACCTTGCTACGCCAGCCCTCCTACCCTGTCAGCTTTGGTCACTCCTTCAATTCCTGCGTCCGCGACACAAGCTGTTTGAAGATATGCTTGGGTGGCCTTGTTCTTTCCTGCATATCAATGATTTCTCTTTTCACTTTCCTCTCAACATTATTGCCCCGTAACTATACACCTTCTCTTAAGGCTTTTTAAGTCTTCTCACCCCTGACGAGGAAAAATGTTTGAAGTCTGAGCCACCCTTAACCTTCCTTATACCCTTTCCGAATACTCACTCCTTCTTCACATGCTCTGATTTTCTACTTTCAAAGAGAACGCGTTCTTCTCATCGCGCTTCTTAAAAGCTGAAATCATAGAATGGGGCGGCCGCGAAATCATGCGACGCCACCAGACACGCCCCCGAAGAAAGAGCGACTGACCCTCACTCAACTCGCTGGCTACGACGACATATTGACGGATGCACTCGTTGACCACGTTTGTCCCAATCCCTCTGCATGTCGGCATCTATGCTCATGCTAACGAATGGTTCAGGTATATTTTTGGACCACAATACGAAAGAATCGAGCAAAGTACAATTTGACTCGCGGTATTAGTGAAGACGACGTCTGCTCTATCTTGCTTCACCATGTCATCGTGGGAAAAGACCCACAAAAAGCCGAAATTTCTTTGCTGCAGCTTGCCGGGATCAAGAAATACTTCAATCTCTTAAGGACAGAGCGAGAGAAGGATGATTTCAGGCGGCACATGCGAAAATACATAAACCTATGGCTGCCCGACTGTCCCTTTGAAGTTTCCACCACCAATCGATACACCATAGTTACACAGGAGGCTTCGACCACCGCGAGACGCCCCATTAAACAAGGAGACAGTATCAAATATCTTTGCGGAAATCTGGTGGCCATGACCCCTGAGGAGGAGAAGGATTTGGACTTGACGAGGCGAGACTTTAGCATCGTCATGTCGAGTAGGAAGAAAACACCATCGCTTTTCCTTGGCCCAGCTCGATTCTCCAACCACGACTGCAACGCTAATGCTCGGCTGGTGACCCGCGGATCCGATGGTATGCAAGTATATGCCGTGCGGAACATTCGCGTCGGTGAAGAAATCACTGTAAATTACGGAGAAAACTATTTTGGCGAGGGTAATTGTGAATGTCTCTGTGGCACGTGTGAGGCCGAAGGGCGGAATGGCTGGCCAGGAGAAAGCTCAAGTGGCGTCTCAAGTGGACTATCTACTCCCTTGACTCTTTCCGAGCCAGAGCCCGAGATGATGTTGCATTATCACTCCTCGAGAAAGAGAAAGTCGGGTTCTGATCTTGATTCTGACGAAAGTGCCGAATCAATGAGTTCTGACGACGACGACGACGACGAAAGAACCCCCACGAAGAAACGGAAATCAGGAACGGGCCAGGCCATTACCTCTTTTGGGATTCAGTCGACAGGTGATTTGCTGCAATGTCACGCAGCGAAAGGGGCGAAGCCTGGATCACCCTTGCGCCAGGTACTGAATGTCACCGATATCGTAATACCTGTCGAAGATGGAGGCGAAGACGCTGGACAAGGATTGTCACTAAAGAATGCAGGACAGCATGGCAAGACCACTCAAGCACAAGACGATATCCTGGCTAGTGTCAGAGCAGCTTTCGCCGGCTTAGGTGCTACCACAGGAACAGGGCCACGGCGCTCGAAAGGGAAACGGGCAGCTCAGAAGACCCAACTTAATGCACGATCATATAGCGACTCCAACCACCCATATAAGTTCAAGAGCCCCTTCTCCTTCCTCAATGGAATAACCTCGGCCAATTCTTTGGGGCGCAAGCAGAACTTTCTACGTTCCAAGACGATACGCTCTCCTTTAAGTTCAAGGAAGCAAAGCGTACAAAGCTCCAGCTTGCACAGCTTGCACAGCTCAAGTTCAGCTAGCGATAAGGACTCAACTTTCGATGATCGCTTCCGACCAGATTCGAGTTCAGCCACAACGCCTAGTGCAGGCCACGAACGTGGCCTCGACTGGATAGTGCCCCCACGATTAGCTTTCTCGCCTTCTAGCAGTGGCCTCACGTCTCTCTCATCTCCGCTATCCTCTCTTCCTTCGGTTGCGGAAATGGATGATGACGACGCGGACTTAACCTCCATCAACTCTACCTCCCGAAAAAGGGGCCGCCCCCGGAAGAATGACCATTTGATGCTCTTGGAACGCAAGGCGAGACCTATACCTCGCACGCCTAAGAAGGTTCGAAGCTTGCAGCCCACAATTGAGCTCGATATTCCCAGTACTCGTACTCCAGGTGACTATATCCGCACGCATCTCCTACTCGGCGAGTCTTTCTCCCGTTGGGTTGACTGCCGGACCTGCTCTGCTTGTTGGGTGCAAGCCAATGGTTATCAGACCCGTAAAGAGTGTCCACGGTGTGAACGCCACAGCAAGCTCTATGGGTACCAGTGGCCGAAGACTGAAAAACTTGGGAAGAATGATGATGAGGAGCGGGTGATGGATCACCGGACTGTTCATCGCTTCATACCCCCAGAAGAGGAGAAGGACGAGAGGAAGAAGGGAAGGGGCATATTGAGAGCCGCAGAGATGGACAGTGAGAGGGACGACAGTACAGGTGATGATTATGAATCTGAAAGACCGGATTCGAGAATCAGGTGTGCTGGTGGGAGGACCAGGGGTGTAGGTCCAGCAGTCTACACTCGGTGAAACATTTTGGTTATGGTGGCATCTTGGTAGTTTACGATGTTGGCATCTGTACTAAAGCATTACAAACGGAAGGAAACCTAATGGATTCTCGTTGCTGAATATGGGATAATCAGGCCTTGAGCTGGTATCTGTATCTCTTGTACCATATTGAACATAGTTTATTAATCTACTCAGGACTTAGAGGTTCAAGTCCTGAAAGGGCCGACATCCGTTGCGTATTCGCTCTGCCTCTGAGCTACCTCCACTCGCGCACTTCCAGGCCGTTCCTACTTCACATAACTCCACACGTACAAAGGAACAGAAGACCTTTTTGCATAGGGTCTCTCGCCACCAAGCCACCTGCACGACCAGCAGCGAGTCGTCCCACTCCACTCTTCCTACTTCTACCCGTCTAACAGCCATCAACTCTCAGAATCCCACTCCTGGAGTCGGAGGCCCTCACATAAGTAAGTTGCCTCGAAGCCTTCTGCATCACTTGTCTCACCACCCTTTGACGTATCCCTTTCTTACTTTCCGCAGCGTTGATCGATGAGCTCATCTCATCTCACATCGTTTTACAATGCCGATTTTCGGGATCAGAGATAGTGGCCCGGCCTGCAATTACCGCCAGATTCTCCAGTTGAGGTACTGGTTGCATTGGCTGGGGACGTGTTTGCCAGATAGTGGTGGAGGTTTCGATATATGAGTATCATCTTGATGATACTGTCTATTTAAGCTGCTGAAGAAAGATATTGCTGGAATTTCTTTGCTTCGTTGGGGTTGCCCGGGAGGTGGTGAGGTTACGGCGGACAGGTTCTTTCCGAACGATGGTGGAAGACTATGCCGACAAAGCTGGAGGAGAGCTGGCTACCCACTGTGCTGGAGCGGTCTCGACGCAGATGGCTGGAGAGAGAAAGAGGCTTGTCGTGGGTATCTAGGAAAGAGGGGGCCGAGTTACGGTTCTGAGGCAGTGGATCTGTGGCGGAAGGAGGAGGTCGATGAAGAAGGTGGGGAAGGGAGTTCGAAGTAATAGGGAGCAGGAGGAGGAGGTCGTGGCTGCCCGTAACAAAGACAGCACTGCTGACCATGGGGTGGAAGAGGCTTAGAATTGAGGCTTAAAGTCGATGGCTTCGGAGCAGAAGCTTTGACACTTGAGGTATCTGCTCCGAAACCGAGGGGGACAATTTTCCGCTGTATGCGCTGATGACAGTGTCAGATACAGTGATAGAAAGTGAGGGTCAGTGAAGCAGGCAGGCGGGCTTTGATGGGACAGGGCACGCCATCGGTCACTTCCAATAGTGACGACTCATCTATCGACCCTTCTGTATCCTGTCCTTGGCTCAATGATTTCTCTCACCCCTTCGCACCTTCCAAACATTGCTAGAAAAATTGACTTCGTCAACCTGCGGTCTCAGCAGTCAGAGCTTCAGCTTTCGTATACTTATTCCAAGAGCGAAGGACTTTCGGCCCGCATATTTTCAAAAGAGCGTTGACAGCAGGTATGTTTCTATCGAGACTCGTGTCTCACCGACCATGCAGTTATTGACGCTGTTTCTCGCTGAACTTGAAAGGTTTTCCACGCCACGCATTCCACTGCTCGATATATGAAACCAGCTAGACTTGTCCATCGTCGGCCTTTCACTCCGACGCAATGCCACCGGAATGTAGAAATACGTACATGGACCCGAGCGTGATCCTGGACGTTTTCTTCGATTGTCTGGGTGGTTGCCGTAAACCAGAAGAGGGGATCGAAGGCATTTGGCACACAAAGGTAACAAACCCCACTGGCCCTTGTGATCCGCAACAAACACTGGCGGCTAGCTAAGGACAACCAAGTTAGCTCTGGGACTGCCTCGATGATAGCTTAGAACCAGCAGAGTGCGAGGCGCTCGCATATCTACTGGTGTCAAAGGGATTCTGCGCTACGGACCTAGGATGCAGACGCAGCGCTGCGGAGTATAATGTGAGAGAGGAAGATCAGAGAGAGGAAGATGAAGAGGAGCTTCGGGCTTTGTATGCTAGCGCTCCGCAGGGGGAAAGGTTTGATTGCGTGAGGCGTTGGTATTGTGAGAATACATACTAGGAAGTGGTTGGGGAGGCGGGGCGTGGTGGGGACGACGGGGACTCACCACCAAACGGTTTGCCAAGCGGTATGGGAGTGGTCTTAAAACAGACGCGGAAGCAGAAGACTGGCTTTGCGAACGGGATGCGGCGACTCTTGGGATTGCGGTGTGGACGGGAAATGGAATGTCCCTGGCCGAGGGTGAAACTGCTTGGGAGTGGACTAATGATTTGAAAGTAGAACAATAAGAAAAGAACAACAATACCACTGAAGCAAAGCGGGGACGGATGCTCTGAATGATAATGGCAAATGGCGAAGGCCATTAGCTGTGCAGTAAGAAGCGAAACCTTACTCAATCACTACTGCTATGATCATCGTCCCACCATCTATTTCCCTGTCCTCCTGTACTTCGGGGATTTCGGGAAGATTCTCTCGTCTGTCTGTCGTAGACGAAAACCTAAAGTAGGGGCCGGAATCATCCTGTTGCGGCCGGTAAAGACTGGAGCGTGGTTTATTCAGCGACATTCGGTGCCCGAGACCTTGTTTTCGATTTTGGTCGTGAGTGAAACCGGAGCTGGTGTAGCTGTGTGTGGGCGGGTGGCTTGGTGGAGATTTTGACCTCCCCCACGAGATGTAGGTGCGGCTTTGAGCGAACACCTTGGTATGTGATCATCATGAATGGGCACTGCTGGCGCAATTTCGGGAGCTTTGATAAGTGTCTGGAGTCATATATGGTTGTTTTAAGGGACCAGATGGATTGGACTATGAACAGGACCGGTACGATAGCCGTTTTTTCCTCGGTGCCCATGGCGTCGTGGCTCTCTACCGCTTTGATATTGACCACTGTCGTCATAGTGGCTATGTCGCCACATTCCTCGATATTTTCGGTCTTTATGGTGCTGTCGGTACTCATGCTCGTACCGACGGTCCTTGCCTCTTACCGCATTTCCCGTCACTCGGTGTCTCAAGCATCGCTTACGGCTGCGACCAGGTCTTGGATGGCATGGAAACTCTAATATCTCCATAACGAAACGTTTCCATCTGTTTTGATCGTGTTGACCACACCGGCGATTAGGCATATCTCCTATGCTGATACGACTGGAATATTAAGCAGGAAATGAGGGTGTGAAGCCCGGTAGTTGTTTCGTGCTAAGCTTTCTTAGGCGCAGATGTTCTGTTTGCATGGCGAAAATTGCGATGCAGTCTCCCCGTGACTAAGGGCTAGATGCAGGGCCATGGGCAAAGTCCTTTGTACACCTGGATCATCAGAAGACCTCAAGACACATATGGAAATCCAAAGTGAGCAGAGAGCAGATTAGGTTGACATTCATTAGTCAGACATCATGCCGACCTCAAAGACAAGCCCAGCATCCTTCATCCGATCGATGAACGTCTGGCCTAGGGTTGCTGGAGTAAGAAGACCACCATCCAGGCGCCGTACTAGTTTCTCATCATTGAGGAGCACCATTGCTGCTTCTGCCAAGCACACTCCGGTGAAATGGTACAGACTACCATCCCATCTTAGCTTCGCAATAGCACGTTTTGGGCTGAGCACAACCTGGTCCGCAGTTGCAATTCCACGACACTCAAGATAGTCGTTGATTGTTGTTTGCATATCGGGGCCTTCACCAGGCAAGTAGAGGAACTTCTTCGCCAACCATCGAACGGGAGGGAAGATCAACCCCAGCCCGGCGAAAGCGAGAGCAAAGTCTGGATTATGATTTCGGGGTCAGTCTTGCTTGTCTTTTGCTTGTTTGAGGGTGTTAGCGAGCCTTGAAACACGTCTAGAGAGGTAAGACTTCAAAGACATGTCTCAAGGCTCAACAGTTGGTTCGAAAGAGGAAATATGGAGTCGGAAAATACATACGCAGGGCTATGCCAATGACCGAGTTACGTACTCTCATATACTCGTTATACTGGAATCTGTCACCGTAGAGCTTTCCATCATCAAACAAGCCCCAGCTTCTCTGGACAATAGCAATGTTCGGTGCAGCTGATATAGATGTTGTCAGTGTTCCCAATCCTGGCACAGATCGAACGCCTAGGAGATTGCGGACCCATGACCGGGGGCTTTGAGCCTTTGGTCCAGGGACAGGAGATGTAGCCCAGGAGCCACTGGACTGTCCGATCTGTTTGAGACTGTAATGGTCCATCAAAGAGAGAATTGTGGCCAGCGTACCACCAGAAGGAGTACCCTTGAGATCATGTACGCTGACAACGACCTCTTTTGTGCCTACCGACAGCTCTTTCCTGATTAAATTGACCAACGCGAAGGCCAGAAGGTCTGATGGCGCAGATTCAATGCCGATCTCTGGGATTATGATTGCGTGGTTTTCTTTCGCTATCTCATGGTACTTCTCGACCATTTCTAGGACCCACGGTGACTCTCCGGTAACATCGAGATAATGTGTGCCATTTCTAGCGCAAGCCTCGACAACGGGTGAGCTATAGAGATGGTATGGCCCAACGGTATTTATTAAAAGCCGAGTCTTCCTCGCGAGAGTTTTCAGATCTCCTTGGTCAAGAGCAGCAATTTCAATACCTTCTCTGACATCAATGAAATTCAGTAAGATCAGAAGATTGGGGACTGACCCGGTTGAAGGCGATCAGTGCTTATTGGCCCTAATTCGTTCTTTAAAGCCAACAATTTCTTTTCAGATCGACCAGCAACGGCCCATTTCAGATTCGTGGGTAGGCTTGAAGAGATATATTCCGCACATAGCTTTCCAGTATATCCAGTAGCACCAAGAAGGACGAGATCATATATCCTTGGCACAAGATCAGACATTGTCGACTTGAGGTAGAGTGATGATTATATAATTGCAAACGACTCGGTATCAGAACAAAGTGGCAATTAAGCAAATACGACAGAGTACAGAAATCGTGGTCAGAGCAGCGGCACCTACGAGAATCTTGTCAAAAGTATAAGGACTAATAAAGTTTCTGCTATTTAATATATGAACCCAAGGTAATATAATATCGATACTCGTACTACAAGTATGACCTTACCAGAGGTACCCCCTTTTAAGTCAAGTAAAATTAGCGTCTGACGTTAGGTTACCAAGACGCTAGCAGTTGGCGAGATTTTCCTCAACCCCATTCCCACCTCCTCCCTTCCATCACCTCCATCACCTCCATCATCATCGGCACCCTTGGTCAACAAAGGCTACCGCTAACTCGCAAATGTGCCCCATGGCTATCCAATAAGGAGGTGCGATATCGCTTTCCTTCAACGCCCCCTATTGCGCCAGGGTGCGAGGTCGACTGCGACGACCCCTCCGCAACGTCCACAGCAGCGCGTATCCCATCAAACCATGAAGCTTTTCATCTCCTGCCTTGATGACCCGTCGTCACTTGGAATACACAGAGGCTATCTTATCTTAATGTGTCCCTAATGCCACTATGCTAATGGTACCTGGCTGACCTGGCCCGCAACGGTGTGCCGGCTGTATCGATCGTCAAGTAAAAGAAACAATGGAGGAAATGGAGTTATGGTGGGAGATCCGAAAGATTTAGCTAGCTAAAGAGGCTCACCGATACGCTCCCTTATGGACCGATCGGTGTCGAGGTAGACGCTAGCACACAGCTGCAATAATGAGATCGAGTCCCATCGAGGCCTACCTTCTACAAAGATGAAGACGGCACCAGCGTCGGACTTTGCGCAAGAGAAGATGGCAATACATGTTTTAAGTGACTACAAATGCATGAAGAAGCAGCTCCTCACAGGCTTCGTGAGCAATGCTAGCGCTCAGCCAAAGAGTCAAGCTATGGGAAGATATAAGTATTGAATGAGGTTCGGAACCTCGAAATGACTCCTCTTCGCTTGGCCAGTACCTAGGTTGCAGCTACCAAATGTGGCATTCTCGGTCCGACTCTGCATTTGAATCTGGATTTGCAACTATCAAGCTGCACTCCTTGAGGAGTCACGGCAACCATAATTCTCCAGGCCGCACTTGGCTGAAGACAAACCATTCAAGGAGTCGGTTTCTTTCTCTTTTTTTTTCTTTTTTTTTTCGGGACTTTTTGGAATTCAAGAATCTAAATAGGCTAGCTAACAGGCATGTTTTCCAAGAAGCCGTAAGTTAGAGGTGATGATATCTCCTTTCTACCGTCTATTGGTGCTAGAATTCTAGCTTTTCGACCACTTGTTCTTACCAAAAGAAAGACTGAAGGCATATCTATTTAGACTCAATTTCCTATTCTTGAAGATTCACCATGATCATGATCATGATCATCAGCTGCAGGTGCTGGGCATGAGACCCCCCCCAATCGCAGCACTAACGGGCTTTTAGCGCGGCAGGCAGCGCCGAACTAAAAACCCAAAAACCGACCATCCAGAATCGACCTTCTTCTTTACAACTCGGATTCAACACGTACATTTCAATACTTTTCCCCCAACTCCATGACTTTATCTTTTCTTTCACTCCCAAAATTCAACTCTCATCAATCATCATCATGTCAGAGACCTGTATCGTCTGTCTTGGTTACCTCCAAAGCGCCAATGCGCTACCCCACCCTGCCGTTCGAGCTGTCAAGTCAGAAGATGACGACCATGGTGGCCTAGTGCCCAGCACCCACAGGTCGCCAACACGCTCTGATGATCAAGCCTCCGAGATGATAGCCCATTTGTTGCCTTGCGCACACAACTTACATGACGAATGCTTAAAACCTTGGGTGGAACGAGCCAACAGTTGCCCCATTTGTCGGCAGAATTTCAACAAAGTTGAGCTCAGCGCGAAGATCGGGGGTGAGTTGATCGATCTCGGGTGACCTGACTGTAATCGACAACGCTGACAAGTCACACACGCAGGGCCCATCCTTTCAACCTACTCTGTCAGCGACCGCACTCAAATTGCTGAGGTCGACCCGTCTATAATTATAGAAGAGTACGACGAAGAACTCGAAGACCAGCCTTGTCTCATCTGCGGCGATGATGACAATGAGGAGCAACTTCTCGCCTGCGATGGTTGCGACTCCTTCTATCATACATACTGCGTCGACTTGGAAGAAGTTCCAGTTGGCCGTTGGTATTGCGAGAGCTGCGAGACACAACGGGCTATCGAGAGTGTTTGTCCAACCGACTCGGCTCGTCCAGCACAGCGACCCCACCACACGGCAGATAGACGTACCCGCGGTCAACAGCGCCAGCTCAGAAACCGCAATCAAGCCAACTCCTCAAGTTGGGCACGTGTTTGGCAGTCGGTGTGGGATAATCTCAATCTGGATCTTGATTTCCCTTTCGATGAAGGATCCGATGCTGCTCGTATTGATAGAGCCCAAAGAGCTGCTTCTCAACGTCGAGACTTTCGCCAATGGGAACGAAGGTTTCAAGTTGCTGAAAGGCAAGGCGGAGCGAACAGATTCCGGGACACGGCATCAGCTCTTTTGGATCTTCATGCAACTCGCGAACATCCTGCTGTCCCAGAGCCCGAGTCCCGCGAGGAGATCCGCGCTTGGAACGCCTTCGAGAAAGCAAAGGAGATTGAACTTGACCCAAATCCAAAGCGGAAGAGAAAGTCTGCCACTAATTCGCCATCCGATGCTGAATCTCAGGCTCAACCCGAACGACCCTTGAAAAGGCCAAGGACACGACGGACTGTCGATAATGCTGAAGGTTCTACCCATGCCACACCAGAAGCATCTACAACCAACTCCCGTACCTCGGGTCTACATAATGTCGCTGTCCAAGGCAACGGCCCGAGCTTCCTACAGTCCATGCTCCGAGAGATCGAGACGTCTACTGCTCCGGAGGGCGTCCAGACCCATCAGAATATGCAAACGGTTACGGGCCAGTCTTCGCCTCAGGCTTCCTCGCCAGGAGTTTCACCCACGAACTCGAACCACCCCAGTCCTCGTGCAAGGTCAATAACACCTCCACCCTCCGTAGTCACCCGTCCAGGCTCGCCGTTTTCTTTGACGTCGAAGGTCGAGCCTATATACCCTCCAGCAGAGTTTTCTCCCACACGGTCTCCGACAGACCTACCCCTCACTCACCGCCCCCATAATGAGCTGCGGCAATCTGTTAAAATTGGGCGACGGTCTCGCCCACCTACACAAAGCTCCAGTCCACCAAGGTCCCAAGATACCTCACCCAACCGTGCCACGATGCCTTTGTCCACGAAGACAGACCTTCAGAAGATGGTTTCCACCGCTCTTACTCCTCACTATCAAAGCAATACTGTTTCAAAGGACCAATATACCGACATCAACCGAAGTGTTTCCCGTTTGCTTTACGAGAAGGTTGGAGATGCAGGAAGCATAAATGGAGAGGCTAGGAAGACCTGGGAACGGCTGGCTAGTGATGAGGTGGCCAAAGCAGTCCAGTCACTAAAGGCTTCATCATGAGTCATAACCGGTATGATTACATGACGAAGAATGACGCTATGGTTAGCGGCATGGCGTATGAAGCGTACCTATATCTGGCGTCATGAGCAGGCGAACTACCTTTTCAATGGGATACCCATTCTCCACGTTGTTTGATCTTGGCATTACTGTACTACTTGCAAAAATCGGATCCCTTATTCGTGCGGTGAATAGATACATCTACTCGAAATTTCAAGCAGGATATCTCGTTTGTCTCGCAAAATTCTAAGTCATCCCCATTATCTTCATGAATTCATCTACCAACAAGTAGCATAGCATGGTTCATTTGAGCAGCCCATGGTACAGTCCCCAACAGATCTGTTATCGACCTCATATGTACAGTACTGAACCTCGAAGTCGAAAGGCAAACTTTTCCAAGAGGCGCGTCAATGTTGACCGCGAAATGCTTCAACGCTTTCCGCCCTGCTTTTGTACTATTTGTTGTGTAGCCTGGGAAATCAATAAGCGATGATCCGCTCACTCTAGCCTATACAAAGATTAGTCCTGCGGTACCAAACTCGAGTAACCAGATGGGGCGGCCTTCTCTAGATGGCATACCTTTCAATCAGATGCACTCCGCTAGCCGTATCCACAACTCCACTGATTTCTCCAGGCTTGAGAGCAAAGGCCGCCTGCTCAAACTCCTTCTGCATGTCCCCACGCCCGAAGAATCCCCTGGGACACCCAGGTTAGCACAGGCTTCGCGACCCTGTAACACAGCAATCCCGGAATGAAAGTGACCTACAGATCTCCCTTCTTCCTAGCACTGCTGCAGTCACTCTCACTCGTCGCCAAATCCCCCAAACCCACTTCTCCACCCTTGATCCTTTTCTCGTAGCCCCTCAGAATCTCCAACGCCTCCTCTTTGGTCCTCCGAATCTCGGGTTCCTTCCAACTGCTCGGCCTCCTGCTGTCCCTGTGCTTCACCAGCAAATGCGCCGCTCTGATTTTGCCATCTTTGGCCGAGCCAGAAGCGGAAGGGTTGGCGGGCGTACTGTGGTGGAGGGCCATGTATGTTTTGATCTTCTCGGGATCCGTACCCGGGGGTGGTTCCCAACGGGATTCTTTCGTGGAAGCGTTGAAGTAGTAGGGGAGGTTTTTGGAGTTGGAGTGCCGGACTTCCCATTGGGTGGGGAGACCGGTATCGTGGGTGGACTGCGAGGGGAGAGGGTTTAGAAGGTGGTGGATAGGAAGCCTGGGGAAGAAAGAACTGGTGAGGGTTTGACTCACCATGTTGACAACTGGGAGTCAGTGGTGAGACTTGAGGAGGAAATAGATGGTTAGCAGAAGGAGAAGCAGATATGTATGAGATATAGGTAGTCGGAAGAACTTTGAAGTCGCATAACAGCACACGATTGCATGCGAGAAATACGGAGAATACGAGCGGACCCCACCAAAATACAAATGAGAATCAACACGAGCGACTGCAGAACTCGCCGAGTCTCAACGCCAAGATTCTAGCTGCAGTAGCGCGATAAATTTACCTTACCTGTAACCTTAGAGTAGTAACCTGAGAGCCTGATAGAATTTCATCAAGGTACACAACAAGTACAGTCAGGAACCGCTGTAAAACCTCCACACAAGCACCGTCAACTGCCTGAAACAATTTCACCTCACCTCACCCTATCCATCACTAATCATGGCATCTCCGGCCCCCTCCAACCTCTCCGCCGACGCCCAACCGACAAAAGCCCAAGAACAAATAACCTTCCGTTTCTGCCGCGAATGCAGCAACATGCTGTATCCGAAAGAAGACCGCATGACCAACAAACTCATGTTCGCCTGCCGGACATGCCAGTTCAGTGAAGAAGCCATCTCCAGTTGTGTGTTTAGAAACAACATGTACAACACCGTGGGGGAGACGGCCGGGGTGACGCAGGATGTGGGCAGTGATCCTACGGTTGGTGATCCAGATTTCGATGTTTATCATTGCTGCACGCTCTGTGGGATGGAGCTGGAGGAGGAGGAGGGTGGGTGGGAAGTGGGGTTTTCAGAGGGAGATGAGCACGAGGGTAAAGCGACTGGCGTGAATGTGACGGTGTTTGGTTTGGATGAGATGAGCAGGCTGGAAGAGGAGGATGAACAGATGGATGGAGAGCCTGATACGACATGCGACGACCAAGAAATGACCAGTCACTACGGCGGAGAGAAGGGAGATGCGACAGAGCGATGTGGAGAGCGGATTTCACATCCCACACACCCAGAGCGCAAGACTTCTTGACCCTCTTGGCTGACACTGCTTTCTTAAACATCTAGCTACCGCGATCGAACAAGGAGTGCCCCAGCTGCCATGAAATGGAAGCGGTGTTCTTCCAGTCCCAACAACGGTCTGCGGAGACGGGCATGGTATGTCACCCTTCTTTTCCTCTTCGGCACTTCTGGCTTCTGCGTTCCGTGGAGCAGCTGTGCTAAGGGATTGTGAATGCAGAAACTTTTCTACGTGTGTTGCACCTGCGGGACCATTTTCCAATAAGGCGATTTCTGTTTTGCATTTGAAGTGGCGTTCGGATGGCATGCATTTGACATGAGGCAAGTGGCTTTGAGATTCTATGATACCATGGAGCTGAGCGTAGAGAGCTAGAGCGACGGAAAGGCGTTTGAAGCGGCCGGATACCATGGGTCCTTAGACACCAAAAGAAAAACGTTAAAAAGATCCCATGATGTGCAATTCTATCATTATTCATTCTATAATGCTTTGCGTCTGATTGTATACCCCATGACATGCCATCTAAAACGCCCATGCTATGTTATTACCCAGCTCATGATGTGTCACGCAACCGGCCAAATGCAGGCACGCAACATCACCACGCCGCCCTCACACCTCACTCATCCCCATCATCTTACTTCTCACCCCACTATTAACCACTCCGCCGACCCCAAACGCCGGCACGATTCTGCCCATCCTCGCCACACTGCTCCCCAACCAGTCCCTCCCCACCTTCGCCACTCTCGTCCTCCACGGCGTCCCGTGGCCCATGGGCCTGTTGTACAGATCCAACCCCCACAGATGCAACGGCGTGCTGAACAGCTGTATACCGGCCGGGGCCAAGAACTGCGCGACGCTGACCCTGCCGACCGACTTTTCCACCTCCTCCGATATCGGCAGCAACGGCGCGATGAGAGGCGGGAGGTTGAACGACGCGAAGACGGTCAGGGAGTCCCGCATCGCGAAGAGCGCGTAGCTCGCCGCGGGGACCGCCCGGGCCGCGGCCCCCGCGACGCCGCCGCCGGGCGGGGGCCCGAACATGCGGGCGAACTGGCTGTCCTTGTAGAGGCAGAGCGACATGTTGACGCCGGCCGTGGCGAGGAATTTCGCCGGGCCCGCCGTGACGGTCTCGGGGGCGTTGTCCGAGACGGTGCTGCTGGCGGTGTCGATGCCGTTGGCGGTGGCGTAGGTGCCGAAGTAGAGGGTCGAGATCAGGAGGGCGGGTTTGGAGGTCAGGTAGCGGTGGGGCCGGGTGAGGAGGGAGAGGAGGGAGGCGCGCATGGAGGCGCGGAGGGTGGAGCGGTTGGAAGCATTCTCGATGATCGCGCTGAGGTGGTGGGTGGGGTGTGTCAGTGAGGGGTTTTGGGAAAGTTTTTGAATCAAGAGTGAAGATGAGGAGGAGGAAGGAGGGTTGGGTATACCGATCAATAGCACAAACGAGAGGTGAGACAAGGCCCGAAGCGCAGGCCGCGGCGGCCAAGTCGGATAACACTCGCCATGGCAGGTTCTTTGTATTCCAATCGTGAGACTTGAGGGGAATCACTGCTGCTGGAGCGGGTGGTGGTCGAGGTAGGATGGCATTTGGTGGAGCAGGCTTGTCCCCAATGGATCCCGCAAGACCATTGCGATCCAATTCACGCGTCATAATCTGTAGTATACTGGTAAGACATATCCAAATTCCATTGCCGACATTTTCAACTTCAATGCTGACCAGGCATGACTTGAGACGCAACTTTTCTTTGGGGCTGGTACGGTACGAAAATTACCACAAGGCGTCACATAACATTCAGCTAGCCGCATCGAGTAAACCGGCACGCGAGCATTCCCTCGGTTGCTTTCAACATCTTGTCTGGCTCTACGGAGTATACATGGGCTTATAGTCACTTTAATTTTTTTTATTTTTCACCGAAATCCTGGGTACGTAGCAGGATTTGCAATGCTTTCAATGCCTTCTAGGTCTAGAAGATGTTGTTCGACTGGGTATCAAGTTTGGCACTAGGCCCCTTTTCAACCGCATGAAAGCCCTCGTGGGTGAGGTTGACCGCGCCTGCTAAAACAAGCTTGATGGCATTAGCAAAGCCCAGTCAAATCATAGAGGCTACGACTTACAGCTCTGCTCAAATCGTCTATAAGGTCATCAGCGTCTTCAATCCCAACACATAGCCTGATGATATCCTCCGGCAAAGCCCTCTCTTGCCTCGTCTTTGCATCAATACTGGCGTGACTCATACGGCATGGCATACTGATCAAGCTGTTGACGCATCCAAAGCTGACGCTTATTGCCCACAGCTTCGCCGCTTCAACAATTCGCTCGCTAACATGGATACTACCTGTTTCAAAGGATAGCACCGCGCCTGCGCCTCGTGCCATGGAGTTGTGGAGCTCGTATTGAGGATGTGACTTAAGTCCTGGATATCGCACTTTAAAGCCGTGCGATTCCAGGAACTCTGCTATCCGTTGGGCGTTTGACTGTTGTTGCTCCATTCGGACCTTCAGGGTCTTGATTCCTCGCATAAGAAGCCAAGAGTCAAAAGGTGCGAGGCCGCACCCTGACGCATTGATGGTAAAATAGAGTTTGTCGCCAATGGCGCTACTATTAACGGCTAGCACACCTGCCATCAAGTCATGATGACCAGAGAGGTACTTTGTGCCACTTTCGTAGACAATGTCGGCTCCTAATTCCAAGGGGTTCTGTAGCAGAGGTGACAGCATGGTGTTGTCGACCGCCACCAGGGCCTCAGGGTTCGCTTCGTGTGCAAGTTTGGCTATTGTAGGGATGTCGACGATTTTGATCAAAGGGTTTGTAGGTGTTTCCAGGAGCACCATAGCCGTCTTGGGTCCAACAACTCTCTGTACCAACTCAGGCTTTGTAGTATCGACGTGGTGTACGATGATCCCTCCATTGGTCGAGAGGTATTTGAGCAGTCGATTGGTCCCTCCATACAAATCGTCGCCGGTCACCACTTCATCTCCAGGCCGTAGCAATCTTGTAATGACGTCCAGAGCACCCATGCCCGAGGAAACGACGAGGGCGCGCTCCGCGCGCATAATTTTGGCCAGATGCCGTTCGAGATGTGTTCGCGTAGGATTACCAGATCTTGTATAGTCATATTCGGCTCCTTCACCACCAGCAGACGTTTGCTTAAATGTCGCAGACTGATTCACAATCGCGGTCAGCATGTGAGCTAAGTCAGTGAGAGGGGAGATCCTTAGGAACCCCACGCAACCCATCGCAATCAAAACTTTCCTACCTGGTAGATGGGTGTACTGCTGGCATTGTATTGGTCTGTTCCCTCTGTGTAAACCAATTCCGTCGCTAAAGCATATCTTTTGCCATTTCGTGGGCTGGAGGGCGCAGGCGAGGGAGGCAGGTCGTGTCCGTCCAAGTCGATTTTCGAGAATACTTTGCCTAGAGACTTAGTTGATCGCGAATATCCTTCAACTGGATCATCGCCTGGCTGATCTGGCCGGAAGCCTGACATGTTGTGGGAGGTAATGGAGCTTTCGTTGACCGCCCCGAGTCTTTCTAGCCGTAGGCTGCTCTTTCGAATCAATTTCCTTAATTTCCTGGTAAGGAGTGTAGAGTAATTCAACTGGAATTTGTTTGTCAAGTATAGAGCTTTTTCTGAGGGACTGACTGAGTAGTGAATGAATGTTAGATGTAAGAAAATGGACAAGACGATTGTTCGCGAGCCGCATAATCTGGGGAAACTTTAAAAATGATGCAATACTAAGTCCGTCCTATCGCGAATCCATGAGTTGAGCGTTTCTACCATACTCTACCTGTCTACGACTACGAGCACAAGGTCTTTTTTACATTCCATGCCTGAGCTATCCCAAGCATGATTGTGTAATATTGGAACGATCTCATCAGATATGTTACAGCGTGGACAAATTTCCGTGTCACGTAGAGAACCCGTATTCTTTAGCGAACAAGACATGCTGCCTCGGGAGCTTCGTCGCATAATGCAATACATAATCGATCCAATTCCTACTCGTGTAGCGATGGCCCAAAAGGAAAGTAGACCTTCCAAAAATGGATATGCTAGCAATCAGTTACGCTCATCGTGGCTTCGGTGACGCCCATGCGTGCTCGTGTTTGAGGATGCGATGGAAGCATTTCGAGATCGTCCCAAGAACTCGCTCGCAGAACTATTCCGCCTATGCGTAGTTCGTGGAGAAATCGGTGACGTCAAACTAAACGGCGGCGTTGTCAAGAAATCCCCCGTTCTCCGTTCGGGAGAGCGACGATCGGGAGGCTTTAGAGACAATCGAGGCAGATAGGGAGACCGCTCCTGGGCGCCATTGTTGTCGGGCAAAGAATCATTATTGACGTTCTCCAGGTCAATCGTCTTTTGCTTGTATATCCGGTCCAGAGTATCATATAGATCCAATGCCGGAATCCTACTTTCCTTGACTGGATCAAGCATCCTGACTACCAATTTCAAAACCTCTTTGAATGGCTGGTTCTTCTGCTGCAAGATTGCTGCTTTCAGGGTCTCGATCCAATTTTCAACGGATTTGCGGACCGTAATGTCGCCATTCTGGAGCATCTGCCAAAAGCCATCGTCTTCCACGGCATCTGTCAGGGACTCGGGATAGCGTCTGCCAATCCTTTTCCTCCTAAAGTCTTCAACCGCTTGGAAGCCCAAGATGGCCCAGATGAGTAGTTCAAGGAACACACATCCCAGAGACCACACATCGTACGGTCGTGATGACTTACGCCCTGGCTTGGCTGCTTCGGGCGCCTCATAGGTAAGGGTTCCATTGGCTGACGAGGTATTGTAACTTCCCGAGCGATATGTATGTACTTTGCCAGTCCCAAAGTCAGATATCTCAAAAGTTCCTCGCGGGCCAGTATCTTTGTAGAAAAGTATGTTCTCCGGCTTGAGGTCATGATGATATCCGGCCTTTCGTTCACCTGAACGAGGGGTAACAAGACTTGGTGCTGATTCTAAAGCGCCTGTACCAGACAAGTCATGAATCCCTTTGAGCGCTTCCGCCAAGCCACGGAATTCTCGTAGAAGCCATATGATATTCTCCTTTGTAGGACCGCCAAATTGTACCCATTTCATGTATTGGCGTAAATTGCATTGTGCATATGGGAACAGCATGTAATATCTCCCTCCTTGTGTCCAAGTCGCCAGATGTGTGACGATGTGTTCAAGTGGGTATTTGCGGAGCTCGTCCAAGACTTTCAGCTCCCGCTGGAAGTCTTTGCCGACTCTATTGGGTCTGTCCCTAAATTCTTTGAGAGCAAAGGTCAAGTCTGTATTCTGTACCATTTTAGCTTTGCACAGTGACATCAACGAGATACTGCTCACCTTGGAGAGTCTGTGATGGTCAGGGTCTATTCTGACACGATACACATTTGAGTAGGCTCCTGATCCACAGCACGCACTCTGCTTAGGGTCCTCGGTTTCGGGTGAAGCAGGCTCTATCACTTTTGCCAGGTCTCTCTGACGGCCAGCCTTCATGATTTTGTCCTGTTCTTCCTCCACCGGTACGAAGTGTATCGGTATGACGATGCTGTCATGGAAGTCCTGGTGCTTGCCAACGTTATCAAATTGAGCCGCCGTAAAGCAACCTCGCTTACTCAATAAGTTGTTGAAATTAGGTCCACATTTGTCATGACAGCAATCTCGACGTTGCAGAGGCAGTTTCGCATCGCTGAAGCCTTTTCGCAGAAGAATGTTGAGACATTCCATCTTCAACTCATTATACACGCACAGCGCTAGTAGGATGGCAGCTTTTGACTGCACTCTGTGTATGAAGCGTTTCGTCTCCCCGAGTTCCATGTCCAGACGACGATCTTGAATAATGATCTCGCGAATAGCCTCCGGGGAGTTGAATCTCATGAGAGCTGTGCGTGGGATGTATGCCTTTTCGTCCCAAGCGTACTTGACCAAACTATGCATTTCCAGTCGTTTTGTAGCCGCCAAAGATACTTCGCTGGTGGCTCGACTGCGGTATGAGAAATAGTCCCGAAAGATGTCGACGCGGAGAGTCCGCAGAGGATCCGATCTCCAATAGTTCACCAGAATTGCGCAAACACTCTCCCAATCTTCCTGAGTTGTTAATGGTAGCCCACGTTTCTCCACGCGATCGCTAATGACAGTGCAGTTCCCATATCTGAAGTTGATCTCTTTATTCGCGAGAACTCGTGACGACGCTCCTCTGACGTGTTCTTCTGCAATTCTCTCAACGTTTTGATAGCTGTTTGGCTCCGTGTAGTTGATGGCCGATTTCTTGGCCGCAATAGGCTCCTTAGCCCCGTCAAAGGTGATGTGGAAAAAGCATTCGACGTTTTGTGGTATGTCGACAGCGTGTGAGGGATCGCCAGGGCCATCTAGGTCAATGCTTTCGTGGGAAGACGATTCCTCAGGTACTTGAGACCCTCCTAGGCCATCAAGGCTCTGTCGTGCAGGTCTTAAAGATCCTTCAACATTTTCGGATGGGTATAACACGATTTGAGGCCCAGCTGAGGCAGCAGTCTGTTCCGCAATGCTGCTGTTGTTATCGTAAACTACTTGGCTGAAAGACTCCGGCGGCGCTGCAAGAGGCTCAGTAGTTGGATCTATCACCAATCAAGGAGTCAGAATAGTACTTGCCAGAGGCTCTGTCTTTGCATACCTCTGGCATTGCCGTAAGGCACCTTTTTCATTCTGAAAGATAGTCTTTGCCAGATAGGAATACAGAATGAACAAGCGACAACAGCCTTCTGGAATTTTACGTAACGACCGAAATTATTTGCTTGATCTTGGCGAATGAAAGTAGCGCTTTGTGAAACCAAAGGCTGAAGATTGACTGTGAGAGGCCGTTGAAATTCTTGGGAGAAGGATTATAAGTATATAAGGGGGTAATAGCCTTGTCAATTGAGCCTCAACAAGGCACAACCTGTCCCAAAAAGGTAGTCGCGGCCTTCCAGGCACAGTCGGGCGTTTTCTGGTTGCGTTGGGCAGAAAGCTCGGATAGGATGGTGGGTGAGGCCCCGTATTCATTGGTCGTCACGGAAATTGCACCCATGCCCGAGATGCACAAGACATCCGCCTGTCCTACACCAAGCCCTTTGCTCAGTCACACTGAAGAAGAAGGCGCAGTCGTCGTAGCACCAAGAATATTGAGCTAATTGATCCTTACACAAGATTGGGGAAGTGGGCGATTCAATCAGAAGCTACAAAGGTTGAATACCCAATCAGCTCAGGCCTCCTGCTTCTGCGTGTGCGGGTTGATTCGACGTGATGGGAGGAGCGTTCTCCATGCGGACGGGCCCACATTTCTATTTGGCCTCGGCGTTTTCTGGGTTTGATATTGTACCCACACCCACCAAACGGCCAATGTACCCAAAGTAAGTGGTATGGAGATAACGGCAAAGAGCCACGCATTTGAAGAAACCACTGTACGATTACTACCCCCTTCGCTTTGCTCCTGACTAACAAACTGCGTTGAGAAAAAATTCTGGCATCTCATCAGCATGCACAAGGAAAGCCACGCAACACTGGCCGTTACTCACTGACACAACCGTGGCAGGTAGGTAAATTAACGTAATGATGGTAAGCACCTTGACTGCTGCAGCGTCTTTCGTACTTTTCTCTGTGAGTTCTCGCATTGTAATATTTTCTTTCCTGGCTTCCTCTGCAAGCTGTTTCAGGGAGGATCCGTTTCCATGGTTCAGCAAGTTAGATAGCTGGACTTATTTAAGCTGGTGTAAAGCGGACTTTAGGATCTAAGGACCTCTTACTTACCAAGTTAATGGTTCCTTGAACCTTTTTGTGCAACGTCTCTACTTTGTTCCGGTTCGAAAGCACATCCTTCTGCCTGTCGTGAAGAGCAGAGAAGATGAAGTCAGATCCCATCCTATCACCACCATCCGATGTACTATCACAGTCGATACAGAATTCTTGGTATCTGTCGAGAAGCGATGTAATTGTGTCACGGGTTGTGTCAAAAATAAGGAGTATGTCGATGAGGCGATCTTCAAAGTCTTTCAAACTTTGCCTTTCTTCAAAATCTGCCACTCTCAGCGGATCTTTCTCATCGATAGATGCCACAAGCACTCTGTCAGTCTGCTTCTATTGTCAGTGTGAGAATGGGGATGGCGCAGTCAAGGTTCGGCGCACCTGTTGCGTTATTCTTTCTGTAAGGCCGACAATGTAAGAACGCCAATTTGCTAGTGCTGTATCAAGCACAATGAGATGGATCTCGAAAGGATTAAGTTGAGCTATGTTTTCGCTGCTCTTGATGTAGCGATCCAGAGATATTTCAGTATTTTTCGATGCTGCAATCATAACCCAACTTGAAGATTGATCATTGGCCTTAAATTTATGGTAAACAGCTGTTTGCCGTATGGACCATGGGTCATGGATGGACCGATTATTGAGTTCTGCATATCTGAGCCCATACGCGAGTTCTGGATGAGTTAGTCTCGAATACATAATTGGAGCAATGGCCAATACCGAAACCGGCGCTTAATCTACAGCTTGGTCCTTGTTTACATGCAGGAAGCTTTCTGAAGCGCAGTTGAGGAGGGCCAACCTCGTTCTCCCCATGCTTTGTCCCAAAAAGTAGTACAAACTCCTTGAACCGAGGAAAAATGGCGAACTGAGACATCAAATCCTCAAAGAGCTCCCGGGTCACCAGTAAGCGACTGTAAGAATGTCGCTGCTTGATGAAACTATCACGATAAGTGAGCAACTACTAGTCCTAGAGATGGCATCATGATTGATAATGCACACACCATATGCGAAAGCATTTCTTCGATGCCTTTGATGTGTGAATCAGATCAGCCTGTACACTCCTAATCGCCATGAGCTTTCTTACACTTGAAATCCTTTCGAGATTCGCGCGGTCTGAAATCCTTTGCGGTTCTAATCCGGGCTTCCCAGCATAGCGCGGAGGGTCTTCCCTTAGATATCGATCCCAGTCAATAGGAGATTCGGGCTCCGAAACGGATTCGACATCCTGCTTTGAGTCGCTTTTTGGCAAAAGATTCCATGCATCGAGACCCAGGTCTTGATTTGGCCGTTGAACATGGATTTCGATGTATGGATCTCCTTTCTGAAGCTCGAACAATTTGCTTGCCCTGGCTTCGAAGTATTGATCGGTTGCAGGACTTTGCTGGAAGGACAATGTCTGCTCTAGATATGATGATGCTCTCTTCATGCCTTTCAATTGAAAGGATTCCTAATCTTTGAGATGACGAACTTGTACCTTCACAAAGATTTGTAGTGCATTATCAGCTGGCGCGCAAATTGGTGGGGGTTGAGTGGAAGATGTAGGGCTTTTAACAAAGGCGATGGCGAACGATGCAGCTACTTTACGTAGCAGCCATCGGTGAGCGCTAAACCGATAGTACGTCAGCAAATCATTGTTGCGCCTTATTGTGCTACAGCCTTGTCGCATTGGGTTCGCACAAGAGAGTTGTAGCTCGGCTGTGCAATGTGCATGCACACTCTCACCCTGCATGAGCCTTGTTTGCTTGCTTGCAAGTTGTACGAAACAGCGCATCGTCCGCTCGAACCGCACTTCCACGGCTTCCCACAGCTCACATCAATCTTCCACTCTTCCTTCATTCACAGGAATTCTTGACTTTTTCCCCTCCAATTGACTTTATCGCAATCCACGTACATCGAAGTCATTACTATGCCTGTGCAACAAATAATCGAGGATCGGTACATCGATTATAGGGAGTTGCAACTATTGCTTACGCGCAAGTTTCTTCCCGGAACATACTCCATTACCGTCAGTGGCTGCATTTCCGTAGCCGCCGCGATTGCTTTTCTGGCGGTGCTAATACGTGAGGTAGTGGAAGCTCAATAGATGGATAATCAAGGCTCCTAAAGCCTTGACAGACGTACACATCCCCCCTACCCTACATCTTGACCTCTCAGCCCATTCGCTGACGACACGCAGTCAGAGCTCGAAGAGATCACCATTTGAGGATGTCAGTCCTGAAAACCTCTGGAGGCGGAACTTGAAAGCACGGAGATTCTTCAAGGGGATGTGCGATGATGTCGCCCAAACATGGTCTGAAACGTGTACTCAGGTGCAACATTTATTACAACGGAAATTTAGGGATGGTTAGAACGAGCCTCATGACAGTGGTAGAGAACATAAAGGGTTGAAAAAGGGCTTCGACATTATAGCCAATCATACTGCCAGATTTGCGACCATGAGTGCCTTGCGAACGCGGAGTATTCACTGTCATGCTACTGTTGTAAACTGCTGTATGAGGTACTCTGCACAATGAATTTCTTGATCAGCAGTTGCCGCGGAAATGTCCGGGTGTGTCAGGCTGTCAGCTTAGGTATTCTCTTCGACGGCAATTGTGTCACTTAGAGTACCTAAGGTACGTACTCGTAGCAGGGCGTATAATTTAAGATAACGCCAAGAAGCCTTTCACGTAAGGTAGCCGTATATAGCATAGTAGGCTTGGCTAGTGGGGGGTAGAGGTACCTATCCTGCTGCATCAGGCTTCTTCCCTCATAGAATAATCAATCCTACCCACTAAGGACCGAGCTATCTGTGCTACATGCTTTCTGATGTCGCAGGAGAAAGTATGGAATCAAACCCAATAACAATTAACTATTACCAGCAACCACCAGGCCCCAGTCGATGGGATATGCAGAGCTGCTGGGCACAGGCTAACCTCCTCACGTCCAACTTCTTAAAACCGCACTATAATCTTGAGCCGCGGTGAGCCGCAGTGGTAAGACCTATGAGAATCCCTACATCTGGTCCCTCTAGCAGGACCTCCGGGATGCCAGCTTTTCAGCTAACGCGGAGCCTTTGGTAATGATTTTGCCGAATACCATGTATAACAGTAGCTATACGAACAGTTCGATACAATCCATTAATCTTTGCGGGTTGATGTTCCCTTATCTTACCCCAAAAAACAAAAAATTTGTGTCCAATGGCCGTATCTCATCGCCTCATAGCCGTCATGAACGGGCACTGTTCCCTGGGGATTCGTGGCGTAGTGAAAATAAGTAAGACGCGTGTCGAGATCAAAAGTACTCTTCTACTGATAGTAATCCATATCGCGAGGGCGTCGAGGTGTGTAGTGGTCGTCGTATATTGACCCTCTTAACGATTCATCCCGTTCAACGTTCTCCCTTCGCATCCTCTCCCTTCGCATCCTCTCCATTCTATCATAGTGTTCCACCCTCTCTTGCATCTCCAATTCCCTCGTTCTCCTCGCCCTTGCTCTATCTTCCAATCTCTCTATTCTCTCCAATTCCATCTCTCGTCGAAGCCTTTTCCTTTCCCATCTCTCTTGCTCTTGCGCCAGCCACCCCTCGCGATCATAGAGATCGGACGGGCGCGGAGCTGGGACCAAGGCTCTCGAATCGTGAATTATAGAGCGATCAAGTTCATAGCTCATGGATCGGCGATGCGATGGTCGCTCCGGTGACACGCTACTTCGGCGGCGGTGAGGGGCACGATTAGTGGGAAAGCTGATGGCAGGCTCGACCTCGTAGTGCCCGTGATCACTATAACGAGTGCCGTAGGAGTATCGAAGAGGAGTGGGCCTCCGACCATGATGTTCTGAATCCAGATCGAGGTCCTGCCTTGGATGGATCCGATCGACCGGTACGTCTCTTGACCTACGACCTGGCGATAAAGAGGAACGCCTGTGCTCTTTCCTTCCAAAACCCCGATATACCTGTCCCTCTTTTGCGTAAGACTGCGGTGTCCGCTCGAGGTTGACTTTGTTGTCAGAATCGTCTTTGCTTTCCTTGTGGGATTTTCTCTTCTTACGATATTCGCGGCTTTCACCCGAGAACGCGGTATCTGGTGTTGCGTCTGTTTTTGCCCACGAATGATCACTGTTTAGCTCAAGGGAGACATCAGAAAGAGAGTCAGAATTCGAAAGGTCGTCATGTTTCTTCCGAGTTTCAGATCTAATATGAACAATCTTAGGAGCACTTTTCTTCTTTTTTTTGGGATCGTTGACTTCGAGGTGGCCTTGAGTACCCTGGGTTTCCTGATCCATGGCAGAGAAGCTTGGAGGCGGAAGAGGAAAGCCATGAGGCTGAAGAGGCAGTCTCAAGCCTTGAGCAGGAGAAGTAAGGGAACTGACCGGCTGGGGTGCGGCGTCAAAGAGCGGAAGTCTGTTGTCGGCATACTGCACGCCGTGGCTCGGAAATTGACCGTAAGTTGGAAACACGGGGACTGGTACGTGCTCAGGATGGCTAGCAAAAGCTACATTGGTGCTCCGATGGCGTACGTCCTGGGTTCCGCCACCATAGTCCCTGGCCTTCGCAGGTTCATCTCCAATAAGAAGGTTCATGACCTGGGAAGGCAAGTTCGCGTGCAAGTCCATTGGAGGTCCCGTGGAAAGCTCATGAGGAAGGTCTGCTCTTAATTGTCTCTTCAATATGACTTGCATTGACAGTGTCTCGGAGAGCTTGCTCTTGGTTTTCCGTGCATCGAGCTTGATGGAGGCAAGCTCATATTCGTACCCGTAATCGCCATCTATCTTGGTACACTCTTGAATCAGATTGTCAACCTGCTTTCTTTTGAAGCCCTTCATTTTTTCATCGTTATACTCATCTAAAGCGGTTATGTGCTTTTTCCGATTTCTTTTGATATGATCTTTGAGATCTTCTTGAGAGACCGGCATGGGGGTCATCCTTGCCACGGCCCATGTCTCTTTCTGACCGGTTTGTTTGAAATCACACTTGGTAAAGGTATAGCCCTCATAGCTAACGTGTCTTGAACTACGGCTGTGGATTAGATGAGGAGGATCAATACTACTCCCATGGACGCTTTTCTGGCCGTGAACCAGCGGAAGAGCCTGATGAGAAGGAGGTGGGGTCAAGACTCTTCTATCTTGACGCATACGGGACGATTTTGAAGTAGCGACTGGGAGAGACGATCTATGTTCTCGCATCGCTGACGAGCCTGGTGGAGCAAGAGGCAAGTCCCGGCTTATGCGACCTGCCAGCGCTGATGAGGGAACAGGCGGACTTTTACTAGTGAGAGGAGAAGCCGAGTCTTTCTTGGATTTAGACTTTTCCGTGTCATTCTTAAAGTCTTTGGCAGTTGAAGCTTGCGACGCTGGGGCAGATGTTTTCTTGGCAGGGGCGGCTCCGCCGAGTTTGTTGTCCTTTGAATTGCTACTACTTTTGCCTTTGCCCCCAGCTTTCTGCTGAGAGTCACTGCTTGATTTTTCTTTGAAGCTTGAATACATAGATCGTATTGACCAAGGGACTGGACGTATCTGCTGCGTTGACTTATTGTCTGTAGTCTTTTGCTGTTCTTTTTTAGCATTGCTCACTGAGGACGTTTTTGACCATTCATCTAGAGTCTCCTTGGCAGCATCTTGTAAGGGAGAACTCTCATTTTTGGGTGCCACATCTGTATTCTGTCTCGAACAGGTTTGCAGGTGGTGTAGCAAGTTGGACCTGACATCCTTTGAAGTACCTTCAAATCTTGCGTTACATGAATTGCAGTAGTCCTCAATAGGTGCAGGGGTTCTGATGGTCGCTGGTGCTGGAGATACGGACGCCTGGGACTGTGAGTATCCAGCGGGCCTCTGGAGTTTCTCTGCAGGTTCGGCTCTATCCATTTTCGAATCATGGAAAGCAACTTTCTTCTTCTTGCTCCTGACTGGGACTGTAACCTCCTGTGCTGAAGCTTTGGCGTGTTGCGCAAGCCACGTGAGAACATAGGCCTCGGAAGGAAGACACACCGCTGCCCCGAGCTTTCTCTCCATGTCTTGAAGAGTCGCATTAAGAGGAACAACATAGGTATCGCCCATCCCATCTGAAGCTACGACATGCCCATACACCTGACAGGTCGACTGATCTACGACCCAAGAGCCACAGTCACCAGCATTGAGCACTAGGAGCGTTAATAGAATTTCCGAATAAGCTCATGAACAATACTTACCCGAACCGTGAGGCAAAACTACCGTATAAGTTTTTGTGAATGCTTTGGCTGGACCCATCATAAGGAAAGATAATGAGGTTGAGAGTGTTCCGCTCTTGACCCCGCCCGTACCAGTCAGCAGGAAGACTGATCGACTAGATCCATCTTCTGTAAAATTCTTGGTTTCCTTTAGCGGGCGATTTCTGGCAGCCTCCTCCTCACGGCCAACAAGTACCAAGAGATTGGGGCGGTAATCTGTCGGTTTGTCGAAATCGATTAAAGCCCAGTCCAGGTCATGTCCCGTTCTCATTCCCTCGTTTGAAGCGGCAGAGACGCATCCAATCTTCGGCCACAAACGTCCCAGCTGCGTGCTTTGCGAAATACTACATGTTTTGTCGCCCACGGTAGCAATCTCCTGCACTTCTTCGTCGCCTTCAAACAAATCATCAAGCTCATATTCTTCTTCGCCTGAGTAAAAGCCCTCGTCTTCCTCTTCTTCTTCGTCTCCTTCATTGCAATACTCGACTTGGTCAAAGCTGTCCTGTCCAAGTGGCTGTTGCGCTATGATATGACCGGCAGTCATTCCGTAGAGCTTTACAACCCCGGTAGGCTTGATAACCCTAGATAATAGTCTCGTGGTTAGTATTGCCTATTTGAGAGGGTATCCCAGAGTATCGAGCCTTAGAACCACATGTTCTGAGGGTACAAACTCCCGAGACACGCCTCAAGATTCAACATTTGCTCAAAAAGAAAGAACGGAAGTGCGTACTTGATGACCCCACCGAGTGTTGCAAAGCGAGACTGATGAGCCTCGCCAACCTTGATGGATCTTCCACAAATTGTATTCTTTTCGTCATAATCAATATAGATTTCCCTACCGGCCATGGGTCGTGGAGGCCGGTTACAGACGAAGACTTTCAAAGACGGTAGAGAGGAGTCAGGATTGGATGGCTGGTATGCGGCTTTTATTTGCTGTTGGTTGAAAAATTGTCGAATCTTTTTTGATGCCTCCTCGTTGCAGAGGACCACAATCCAGGGTTTCGCCGTCGCCTCGCTTTCGCCCAAGACTTTCAGCTTGATTGAAATGGGGTTCGGTTTGACCTTTGCCTTGATCAGATAGTCGCAGAGTGGTACCTCGAACAACTCGAGCAAGTCGTGAAAGCGGTGCTGAGTCAATTGAGGTATCTCTTTGTTAAAAAGTCTGAGCTTCGTGACCTTGCGCTCGAAGATGCGAGAAGGAAGTGCAACGCCGTCTGCGAAGTCTTGAGAATGATCTGTCGCGGAGCCATCAGTTGTGTTCCCCGTGGAAGCATAGCCTGAATCAGAGCTGTCAGGGCTGATATGTGCAGCCAACTTCTCCGCAGCTGCCCTTCCTACGGGCGTCGAACCTCGACCCGACATGATGGCCGCTGTAGCCTTGCGCGATACCTATAGTATGTCCTCTGTTTCAGACGAGATCCATCGCGACAGTAGAAGCCGAGTAACTGGCGCATCGGGCGTGAAACAGTGCCAGAAAATTTCAGAGAAACATTGCTCGATAGCCATCAATGACAGGTGCTGACAGTCAGTACTTGCTGCGAATGAATCTTGTACGAGGTGGACAGGGTAGGACGTAGCCTTTGCCCCCACGCTTAATCTTAACGCTAGAACCTTTGGATTGTAATAGTGGATGGCACAGCCACCGCTTCCTCACCTTTGGAAGGAGGCGCATGAATGCTCACGTCTGCGATATTGATATAGCAGCGCATTTCCTTCTTTAGTTGTAGAAAATACTATTTCATACCATGTTCCCCAAGTCTTGCGATATTGATATATTCGGCCGCCGAGGATGACCAAAACATGGCCTATATCATCGCTACCGCTTGAGAAAGTGACTGACAAGCAGCTCCACAAGCTTGGAAAAATACTGTGGTCGTGGGACGTATGCGAAGACTGTAAGACTGGCCGGTCCTGCACCATAGAAGCGTGCCCTTCGCAACGAATCAAACGCCTTGGTCGTTTTTTCGAACACTACAAAGAAATGACTGGATCCTACGAGGCCGACGCTGCGCCCGGTAACCGTGCTGCTTTGAGCACTCATGAAGACCTCTTTGCAATCATCCAGCAGTTGAAGCTGGAGCCAGACATTACTCGCGAAGAGTTCGCCGCCAAAATATTTGGAGATGACACATGTCCAAGACTTCCATCGTCTGCAGATCAAGAACGCGCTATTAACCTTGCCGTGAAAGTCATGGCTATGGTCAATTGCTCTGCCCAGCGCCAATCATCGGGTTTGCTCGAACATGGCGTCTTACAAGCCCCTTGGCGCAGCGATGTCACTTTCTCTCAATTCATCTCTGACATCTTCCCAATGACGGATCATCCGAGCCTGAATGACGATGATCTAAAAAGCTCCAATGATCTCAAAACTGCTCTCATGGCGAAGAAATTGAAGAAGCGTGTAGGGTTGAAGCTTCAGCCAACAGACGACTTGAGACGACACCTAAAGCTAGACCGAAAGACTAGAGTAGTGGAGATATATCATCACACGGCCTTTCTGAAAGAGCACCTGAGACTCACGAAAGATAAAGCGCCGAACATGTCAGTCGGCGAGTCGATAAGACTGTCAGTATGCGGAACGTAACCAAGTGAAGCGGGCACTGATCATGTCTGTATGCAGAGGCGCTTTGCCTCGCCAACTTGCCCTCGAATGTCTCGATTCTGTGCAAAAAATCTTGTTTCCGCTCACGGATCGCAAGTCGAAATCCCTCTTACTCTCCCTTACCTCCACGTCCTCTTTCGACCCCGACTGCCTCCGTTTTGACTCTACCTCTATCCGCAACAAAGACGAAAAGGACATTGCATACCATTACTTCGGCGAACATCTAGCGGAGCTATACGACGAATTGGAGAACCCGATACCACGCGGATCGTTGGAGAAATGGCTGGAACGTAGAAGCGGTGCTCGGTACGTAATGTTGGCAACACTGATAGGCGTCATCTTCGCGGTGATACTAGGAATGGCAGGATTGGCAGTCGGAGGCTACCAAGCTTGGGTAGGGTATCAGCAATGGCAGCACCCCGTGTCAAGCGATTAGAGAAGGAGAATCCGAGGTCTTCATCCAGGGATCTTATTCGATATTATATTATGTTGGGAATCGAGGTCTTTCTATCCCATACGTACTAGTAAATAAATGTCTTTAGATCTCACATGAACTTTCTAAAACCCAGTATTGGATTTGAGCCACATATAGTACGCCTAAGTGTGGCTTCGATGCTTTCAGCTACTGCACTCCTTGCATAAGCGCTGACATAAACCCCGCAGTCACGGCAGTCCAGGGAGTTGGTGCCGCTAGGTGAGGATCACGTGATACCTATCCTCAAGCATTCTATTGTACGGAGTCACTACATATCCGTAATTATGTGAAAAGCATTGAGGATCATGCTGAAAGCATGTTCAAAGTCTTGATCAAATGACAAGTGAACTTGGCTGATGGCGAGGTGCTTGGAATGCTAAAGAATAAAATTCGCTGCCCAGATTTCATCACTGTTCATGACCCCGTTTTCATTTGGCCTCATTCTATCTGGGTATCGCTCATATTGTCTATTCGCCATCGCACTTTCTCTGCCTAATAGGAACCCAAGCAAAGCAGATGTTCCGGTTTCACAAAAGCCTCGGAAACACCGCAGTGCTTACCGCCCCTGCAGGTGATTTCAAGGATTCAGACCTGCTCTTTGCAAAACTCCCCATGCACCAGGAGAGTAGTAGGCAATTAATCCAACAATTTGGTACCAGATAAGGGGCAGGTAATGGATCTTTACACTGCCCGTTGCCTTGACTCCCACTCCTTTGCCCACCCACTTGTGGCCGCCTTCTTCTTCCGCCATCTGCACCATTCCACGCGCCAGATCATCGTAGGAGATTGCAGGCGCGACCTCGTCTTGTGAAAGCTCATATCCGCGCGAAATGTCCTTGGTCAGAGCTGGGGGTTCCGCGGTAATCAAAGGGATCCAAGCTTGCTCTTTTAGATAGTCAATCGATTTCCCGAGATCTCCGTACACATAATAGCATCCGCGTTCAAGCACCCAGTGAAGCAGCCACGGTGTAGCTTCGGAAAAGGTTGGGTTTAAAGAAGCAGAGCTAAGGAAAACTAAGATAGGACATTTGAAGTTGGAGCCTTCTTCTCTTCGCAACAGCTCGAGTGCAGATACAATACTGTGGGCTGTCTGTTGGGCGATCGAGCAGCCTGGCTCGTTGTTGTTCTGAGCGACGGTGCTGAAGATGGCGTCCACATTTCGTAGACAGTTTTTGAGTAGATCTGCGCTCGAAAGATCCCCGATGAAACTCTGGATGTTTTCTGCCGTCTTTACGTATGGATGCAATGACTCGACCTTGGATGCAGAACGGGCGTATAAGTTAATGTTGACTTTCCCCTGTCTCTCATGATGAAGATATTTGAGGAGAGAGGATCCAGTGGAGCCTGGAGATGATTTAGATTGAGCGTCATTCTTGCCGAAGACAAAAGTCTAGGGTCTTTTTGCAGCTGACAGGGACGCTGAATGGAGCAGAGAACGATTGAGTTGCATCATGTTACTACGTACCTGTCACCCCTAGAATGGCATATGTTGGCATGTCGATTTGATTGACAATGAGGCGGTGAGGAGGAAGAACCAGGTCTATGTTCTGCTTTGGACTGGTGAAAATGAATAGATCACAACAAAGTCACTCTAGCATCAATATGAGACTTCTTTTATGTCATTCTTCCAAGCACCAGGAGTCCGATACCTGTACAACAATATCTATGACGCCCATCGCCATCGTATTCGTACACGACCTGCCCTGCATTCACGAGGAAGCCAACAGATAACGTCGAGTTCATTCCACGTGTCGGCTTGAAGGGCAGTACCGAATCCGTTGACATTCTTCTATTCATGATTTCGCCCATTTTGGAGTGATCTTGATAGGTAATAGAGTTTACGATGAAGCTCACTCTCACTAAAATAGCTTGGGTGGACCCGAAGGATCTGACTCGGAATTGAGTGCCCGAATCTCGGAAGGTCGAAATTCGATTCGCGAGACCGCGACCCTACCTCTAACTACACGTTCAAGGCTCAAGCAGATGCAAGATGATCCCTATCACTTCGAAATGGATATGAGCTCTATACCCTGTCGCTGTCGTCTCCGCAATCGAAGACTCAGTGCCCTGTAGAATCCCCGGCCTCGACTCCCTCCGCAATGCCCGCTTCAGCAAACACCACTACCTGGGTCCCGGCAAACTACACAACCCCTTCTTTCCCCTCCCTCTACTGGCTCGTTGGACCCAAGAATCTCGTCCATCCTAAATTCCTCTACCACGTCCACGACATCTGGCGCTTCACTCTCTTCTGGACGATCATCATCTTCGAGGCTGTACATTTGCTTGCCGGGACCTACGCGGTGATGATTGAGTGGTGGGGTGGGAGGGACGAACCAAGGGAGGACGGGAGAGGCAAAACGGAGCGAAAGGGGGAGAGGAAGGGGGGTGAGGAGTCGCTGAAGAAGAGCAAGGTGCTGTGGGTGGTGCCCGTCGTCCTTGGAGTGATGGCAGGTGTGGAGGCAGTGTTGGCAGGGAGTGTGGTTGGGTTGATGTGAGTAACTTCGTCGCAGAGAAAGACCCTGGTCGTGATGCGGCGTCCAAGGGAGAATAAATGCTGACTGTCTAGCAGACTCGGCGCTGTCTACAACGCCGGAGGCTTCAGGGTATCAACTTGGATCCCGTTTGTGTGGTCTCTGATAAGCGTGCTAGTGCTGATCGTCTCCTCATTCTCCATACAAGGCGGATTATGAACGTGGATTTCAATGGAAAGACTTGTAATCTCTGCTACGCCCCGACCCTCAGAAGCGCCTTCTTACACGCCTCACGAGAACGTGAGCTGTGAACGGGTTAGTGTAGTACTCTTAGTGCAGCTCTTCCACTCATGGCGTTCAGGATACTGAAACTTCGAATGTCCACCTCGTACCACTAAACATCGCCGACACAACATCTCCTAGCGACTACGGGAATTACGAGCACTGCAAATTCGAACTCCATAGCACAGATCTAGCCCTTGGACTTCAGCTCAAGACGTGAAGCCGGCTGACTCCTCAACCACTTTCCCTTCCGTTGGTGGCATTGGCCTGCCCGTGCTTCCCTAACATCCACCACGTCCACTCTGAACCACATTAAATCATCAGTCACCATTGCCGATTGTGAAGTACGTTCTCCTCATATTAGGTTGAGTGATGCGCCAGCCTGAGTTGCGTTGATCTGAACGGCTAGATAAGCTCCATTGACCGCTTCCTGAAGCCATGGTACCTCTAGTTCTGGTACGTTCTCTCTGATAAATTCAATCAGCGACGAGGCATCTGGTGCACCGCCTATAAGGCCGACCATTCCAACTCGTGGAATACCTAAAACGGTCTTCAGTCGGTCTTCGGCTCCTTCTGGGAGTGATACGATCCTTGTGGGTGGTAATGAAGGTACAGCGAGAGAGGCGGCTTTCGCTAGCAGCGGCAAATGTGAATAGAGAACAGGTGGCTGATCAGAGCGAGGAACAAAGACTGCGACTAACGGCTTGATATTGGCAGAATCGAGGGAAGATCGTGCAGGAGTCTTGACTGCCACTAATGAACCCGAATCATTATCTTCATGGATGTTTGAACCAGTTTTTTGAGCCAAAAGCTCCAAATATCTGGTTGTCGTGTTGAAGCCTACCGTCAAGTGGCTATGTATCTCTGGCGGTATAAGACCATCAATTTTTGCAACTCCTCCGGGACAAGCCGCTGCCGATTGGTTTTGGATTCTTGCATCGTGTTTTCTCTTTCTCTTCCTTGCCCGCTTTCCTTTAGAAGGAGTAACGGTTTGCGACCTGTGTTCACCAACGGGACTGAGTAGGCTGCAGCAAGGATAGAAATCAGCCTTCGATCTTCCATGACCGGGTACGCAAGATCGGAAGCAAGGCATTTGGGGTTCGGTCTTTCGTGACTTCTTGGAGCATTGCAAAACGACAGATGAGTTGGTCAAGACGGTCAGGCATTCTGCGGTGGTTGCAATTGGGGAAGTCTACCTGCAGAGGCTGTCCAGTATCTTCGTCTGAATGTCAGCAGATACTACTGGCCTGGAGAGTTGGTCAATCAAGGACTGGTTGGCTGATTCGAAGGTAGAGCTCACCATTTCACATCTGTGAATGGCGTATCTAGGCTGAAGCTTATCTTGGGCTTTTTAGATCGGGCTTTGCCCTCCATGAGAGCTAGATATCTAGTGTGGGTTGTAAGGTAGCTCACAGCTTTGCCAAGCAGGGTTTCCCAATTTGTATAGGTAGAACACTTGCACGCAAGCTGATGGA
The DNA here is from genome assembly GCA_003184365.1 of Evernia prunastri. NCBI lineage: Eukaryota > Fungi > Ascomycota > Lecanoromycetes > Lecanorales > Parmeliaceae > Evernia > Evernia prunastri. The sequence continues at coordinate 54,218 of NKYR01000080.1, forward strand.
ATATTTAATTAGGCATATGTTTGGTTATAAGATTCTGATCGAGATTGTTAAGGCAACACGTTGCTAGCCATAAACAAGAGTCCAATTACTACGAGTATGACCTCATAGTGAAAGAGGAAGGGGGAACAAAGCTCAGCTACGCACTTTGGGAGTAGGTACTGTATCTCTCAAAATCCAAGTAACCCACTTACAACATACCCACTGTTGATTTAAATTATATAACAAGACTTCCGCCACCTCTCCAAGCTGCGAAGTAGCGTACTTTAGTCGTAAATTTGTGGGCTCATCGACTAAGATACGTCGCGGGGTAATTCATACTCGCGCGTTTTTCTGAAGCTAGTCTGAAGCTAACACTCAATCCTTGTAAGGTAGGCTGTAGGGTAGCCTTGGGCCATCCCGAACTTAACAGAACATACCTACCTTACCTTACCTACCTTACCTTACCTACCTTACCTACCTACTCTACTTTACCTAGTACCTACCTTACCTACCTACTTTATCCCAATACTGTAGACAGACACACAGACACACAGACACACACCCACACAGCTTCAAACAACTCAGCTTCACAAATTCAAACTCACTTCCTCCACCTCTCCTCTGCACTCTCCAGCTTCATCACTGGCTTTCATCTAATTCATTTTTTTTCACTCAGCCTCTGCTTCTCGGCCACAACACTCGGCCCAGAACGCTCGGCAAGCACAATGTCATGGACTCAGACTTAACACGCTCGGCCCTGACGCCCACTCGTGCAACGTCCGCTGGGGCCAGAGAGCCTATGGAAGACACCGACGCTTCCGGCACAAGGAAACGCCCACGCTTGGACAGTGGAGATCGAACTTACAGAAGCATGTCTGCCGACAGGCTGGGAGCTACCCCGACTGACCCTGGGTTTGCCGAAGCTCCAAAAACCCCCCCTCACGCCCCAACCTCATCCCAAACCTCAGAAAGGGCGGGTGGGCTCCCATCTATGAGTCTTACACCCAGTAAAGAAGTGACGATTAACGTCAGAGAACCCAGCACAATCACCTCTCCGACACAAACATCCGCTCAAATCGGTGGCACCCCTTCGTTGCGGGGTGGAGGTGGAGGTGACAATGTCCCATCTAGCTCGAACGATCCTCCTGGCAAAACGGACTCTTCGCCATCCAATGTCATCTCCGTGACCTCCTCTCCTCCGCACAGCCCCGAAATCGAAGTTGCTGAGATCGAGGATATCAACGATGAGCCAGGAGAGACAAGATGGAAGCCGTTGATAAGCGCCACACGCCTCATGCATGCGAAGGATATCCAACAGAGTGTATTTGGAGACTTTCCGTATCTGGGCGAGAGGGGCAGGAACCTGCGGAAGACCATAGCTGTGCTTGCCCAGACCTTTGAGAGGGGTAAGCGGTCCAACTGGTCGCAAGAAATGTGCCAACTAACTCCTCTAAAGGTGACCTCGACGAAGGTGAATACTTTCGCCGTCTGTACATCTGGATCGAGACGTATCTTGAAACCACAGAGGCACACACCTCTCAATGGTGGGAAATGTATCATGAAGAGCGTGCCGTCTGGGAAGACTTCCCTTCGTTGGTGGAAGGCCTGTTGAAACGAAGGTAGCGTTTGCCCCCTTATTGCTCACATGTCATTGCTAACTTTCTTTGATTCCAGCAACAAGATCGGGTACATCAAATTGGCACAATCGAGTATTGGCGACACGACGAGTGGGATTGACCCTCTGCAGGACTTCTTCGTCGCATACACAGCATTGGCTATGCGAATGGCCCGGATCGACAACCAAACGCTGGCTGCGCACTTGGAAGATCCGGGGAATCCTCTAGATTTGATCTCCCAGCGCTATCTAATCTCTTTGATCCAAATTCAAAGTCATACCTCTCCATTCTGGAAATCCATTGTCGATACATCGAGATACGACGTCAGAGTCCCAGTAACCGCAATAGTCAGCAGATTCTTACAACCGCCAGCAAATGGTGTCACATGTATGACCGAAATCTGCAGAGAACTCTTCCAGCGTTCCCAAAAATGTCCCGTTACGACTCAAAGTATCTGGGTCCATTTACACATCGCCAACAAGGTAATTGGTCATTATCGTGTTCTGCAAAGCAGCAGTGCGGCAACCGCAGAGGCGTGGCTTCCCTTATTACGCGATGTGCCTTATCAACTCTACCAGTTCTTTTCAATCATCGATAACCAGTTCCAGACCTTGATCAGCAAGCAGGTGTCAGCCTTATCTATCGAAACCAGTCAAGGCCTTGTCAATAATTTGTCAACACTTCTTCTGTCAATAGCGTGCTCAGATGAACAGCTGACCCGCAAAGTCATACACGAAGAACTTGCTCTAAATCAAGATTTCGACAGAGACGATGGGGCTCTTCTTGTTGAATTGGCTTGGAAGTTTGGATTGTTGAAGAAGTGTATCCTCGAAGGCCGAATGGAAATTAGAGTTCAGGGCGTCGATACAATGCAGCTGGAGTTGGTGCAAGTGTATCAGAAATACGTCCAACATCGCGAAGGCGGCAAAGACCATCCGACAGCCCAATATCTGTCCGATTTCATGCTTGAGAACAAGCTTGTGGATTATTTCGTTGGTGTCGAATCACACCCTCAGCTTATCAGCAGATGTGCCAATATTGTTGGTTTCCTCGTTGTCACAGGCAGATACACCGAAGCTCAATCGGACGTCATTTGGAAAGGAGTAGTCACAAGTCCGGATTCCCGATTTATCGATGCAATACTTCATATGATAACCGGCATCTTTAACATCTCCGACTACACCATACTTCTTTACCTGACCGCGAAGCTCAACGAAATCCCAATTCATGCTTTTGACGCCGGCATGAACCACTATAGCAGAGTGCTGCTTGAACACCTTCGTAAAACGTGGAACCAGTGCAAGAGTGAGAATCCTGTTTTACATCAGAGTATGGACATGGCACCTTTCCACTTATGCATCCGGCTCATCCGCCAATCGTTAGCCGAAAGCTCTTTGGAGCATCCGAGAAAGCGAGAAATTCATATTTTTGCAAGGGCTGAACTTGGAAGCTTGCTCGACTCTGGGCCTAGTGATGGGGACAGAAAAGCTATCTATCAGGAATGCATCAAAGACATTTCGGATCGGACCGAATATGCGACAGGCAGTATATCTGCCATGTCTGCTCTGATAGCACAGAATCCAGAAGGGGAGATCCTAGCACTAACTAAAGGGTCGGATTTGACATCTTTGATGATCGAAGAATTTGCGCATATCATTGACAACGAGCGAACCCAAAATGGCCATTCTCCGATTCTCGAAGAGCGCTTGGAAATCCGTTGCAATCTTCTCACACACATTATAGTTTCAGCTCCAGACACCATCACTACCAGCGCTGGCGCTAAACTGTGGGAATTTGCTGTAGGATCTCGAGCGCCTCATGATTGGGCCCGAGCATGCGGCTGGATGTGCTTCCTCAAAGCGTTACGAAAGTGCAAGGTCACCGAGAATCCGTTCATTGACCAATTGATCAAAGAATATCTTCCTCGACTACAACCGCAGTATTACACCAGTGGTTGCCTACAATTCGTTCAGGACGTTGGTCATTACCAATCATGTATGGCAACATCCCGACTCGATAAGGATGCTAACGGAGGGCCGACTGCGACAGACCTTCTTTGGCAATTGTCGCTGTCAGCGCCTCCTGGTAGCATTGAGCAGAAATCCATCAGCTTACTTGTTGCTTTGTGTCTCGACTCGCCAGACATTCAACGCAGAACACAGGCTGCGACTGACGCTATACACATCGAGATAGTCGAACGTTGTATCCGACAATTGACCTCCGCTGCCTCCAAGCTACGATCCTACAGCGACGGAACATCCAGTGGGGAAGATGAACCGATGGTAGTTGTTGCCTCCGAAGACGAGATCCAGGCTCAGAGGTTGTGTTTCTCCAGATCTCTCATGATACTAAAAGAATTCGTTCACGGTGTTCGGTCACGCCCTCAGTATAGTCCCCAGCCACAGAGCCAGCTGCAGCTGCCCCAAGAACCGCGTGAGATTAAAGGCGACCCGATCAGTATCCGTTATCAATCGTTCAGTGGTGGTGCAGGTACTGATATTCGAACTCTGGAAGTTGGCGATCTGGAAACCATACAAGACTTGTACAGTCGCTTGATCTCATTGACAGGCTTCCCCGGTTTCAGTATTATCGCAGGGGGTCAAGTCTTGAACTTGAAAAGTATCACTAACCAAACGCTCCGAAGCCTAAGATTCGATCAGAAAGGTCTTCTCATCATCAGGAGAGCTGCAGATGCCGAGTCCGTACCAACTCCCTCTCAAGCGTCCGGTTTGCGGCCGGTCGAGCTAGAAATTCTTGCTCACTTTCCCGAACTCTATCAGCTGTTGGGTATGGAAGACAAGCTTGCCAAAGAAGTGGGTCATGAGAGCCAGTCTCATAACGTTTTTACGACGGCTGACGGTATGTAGGTCTACGACTTTTTGGTTGCGTTTCCGCCTCACAGCAGTATCACTGCATTGGTTCTTTCCAAAGATACGGCGCTTGAAGCTGTTTTTCCGCCCACCGCCCCCTTCAAGATCCTCCTCTCCGTCTACGCGCTTAGGACTTACCTGGCACAGCAAATGCAGACCGTAAGCAAGCATTCCAGATGCGATTTTTCGTAATAGTATCTTCTAACACTGGCTAGGGCCCTGCGAGTTTGGACTTCATACACCATGGTATTCAGTCACTGAGCGCAACCTTGTCAACACTGAACCTCAACATTGGGTCGCATGGCGCCGAAGTTGATATCGCCGTGGCGTTAGGCCTGGTAGCTTGTCTACTAACATTTCTCAAAGGTTTGCGCCCAACCTTTTCTCATCCAACAACTTACTAACCTTAGCTATTGTCTAGAGCCTGTGCGCACCGAGGCTGGCTTGTCAGTATTTCCCAATCCACTGGCGCTCCTGAAGCGTCTACATTCCATGATACTAGAGGCACTTAGCGTATCCAACAGCTCCGAGGCCGATTTCCTGGCTGTTGAATGCTTTGCAGCGCTTTTAAAAGCCTCTTTGTGCTCTGATACTTTCTGCAAACACTTTAAGGACGCGGATGTGTGCTCCATGCTCTTACGACGACTTTTGCTTGAAGAACCCAAATGCCACACTCGTGGCAGAGTGGCTGATTGGGTAAAAATCATATGTCGTTCTCTATCCCCGTAAGCGCTGGGCGGTCATTCGGGAACGCTCATAGGAAAGCTCTGCTAACTTGATGTGCAGATCCCAAATAGCGCCAGCTGATAACTTCAATTCCTACCTCTGGGAGAATACAGCCAGGGTTGTTCCCCAATGCCTTGATTATAGAGACACAGCCTCGCAGCAGTTCTTCGAAGTCGCGACGCTCCTCTTCAGGTCAACCGGTGACGCATATTATGGGACTTTGGATGTATCAGGTTACATTCATGATTGGAGCGGAATACTTTTGAAACACAAACATGACGAGGTTGGTAGGAGCACTCCCGCTTGGCTCATTATTACTAATGGTGAACAGTTCGTGGGTCGCGACCATATAGACTGGATTGTGCTTGGACTTTCTTCTCTGCTGAACTGGTCTTTTCAGATCCTTAGATCCCAGGGCAAACCATTAAAAACACCGTAAGTCTTCCAGCGCTAAGTCTACGAGTAACTCTAATTTCTACAGTGAGGGTCTTGCGGAAAAGCTTTTTCATGCTCATCTCTTTCCTGAGATTCCAAATTTCGTCAATGGTGCCCTGACCGAGACTCGAATACCAAATCTCTTTTCCAGGACACGAGAAGAACTTTACACCATAATCTTGGCGTTGAGCAATGACATGGATGGTTATCAAGAATTGCTGATGCTTGTCAGAGATTTGCTCTCCCAAGGTGAGGATTCCCAGGCATGGTCATGGGGTCTCGCTCAAATTTCAGAAGAATGTCACTATGAGCCGAATCACAACTTCGAGCGAAGCAAATGCATTCGAGCTCTAGCAGGATACCCTGGTCTGAGGAATCTATCCAACACCTGCTACATGAACTCCTTGTTCACTCAGCTCTTCATGAATGTCAAATTTCGAGGATTCATGCTCAATACCAATGTCGCAGATGGGTCCTCATCTCAGAGACTGCTCCGCGAAACGCAGCAGTTGTTTGCTTACATGCAAGAGTCGATGCTGAAATGTGTGGATCCCTCAGGCATCGCGGAATCCCTCATCACTTATGAGAATACCGCCATCGATGTCTCAATACAAATGGATGTGGATGAGTTCTACAACTTGCTCTTTGACAGATGGGAGAGTCAAATCTTGTCCGGCGCCGACAAAAAGACATTCCGCGCTTTCTATGGCGGTCAAATCGTGCAGCAAATCAAGTCTAAGGAGTGTTCTCACATTTCTGAGATATTGGAGCCTTTTTCGGCCATTCAATGTGACATTCAAGGGAAATTGACATTACTAGATAGTCTGAACGCATATGTGGGTGGCGAGGTCATGGAAGGAGGTTAGTACACAGTTTGAGATGTCGTGTTTGGGACGAGTTGACTGATTCTTCAAGACAACAAATACTCGTGTACATCGTGCGGTTGTTATGTTGATGCTGTTAAGAGGTTCGTACTTCCAATGTTAACTATGATCATGCCATTTACTGAGATCTATCAGAGCGTGCCTCAAAGATATCCCAAACAACCTCATTTTTCATTTGAAAAGATTCGACTACGACGTCATGACTGGTATGCGAAGTAAGATCAACGATGCCTTTGAATTTCCGGAACAGATTGACATGGCTCCATATCACGTCGATTATCTCAAAGATCCGGGAGAGTCTGCTTCGACCGATTTGTTCAACCTTGTGGGTGTGCTCGTTCATAGTGGTACCGCTGAGTCTGGGCACTACTACTCGTATATTCAGGAGCGTCCCTCGGCGTCTGCAAGCGGCAAAACATGGGTCGAGTTTAATGACGTGGATGTAATGCCTTTCGACAGCTCACAAATTCCGGATCAGTGCTTTGGAGGACTAGCCGAATCCTCTGGTTACTCGACACGATATTTGAAGTCCTGGAATGCATATATGTTATTCTACGAGAGATGCGATCCTACATCGTTAGACGACAAAATTCAGCCTCTGAGATCGGAGGGGGTCCCGGCCAAATGTCCAATTACGACCGAGATCGAAACTCCTGTCGCTTTCAACAATGCGGGTTGGCTTCGGACTTATTGCATGTTCGATCCAGCGCATGCAAATTTTGTAAGACAACTCTTGGAACAGCTTCGAATTCTGACCGAAGGCAAATGTACAGAAGGTCACGGAATTGAGAGGGAAGCCATTCAGCTGTCGTTAGATCATCTTGACAGGGTACTGTCGAGGTCCAAAGATTGTCCCGATTTTGGCAAGATGCTCGCTTCGCTAACCAAAGTCATCGGCTCTTGCTCGGCCTGCTGCAGCATCGCTCTAGATTGGGTGCTGCAGCACGAAACCGCTCTGCGTAACCTGTTACTCCGCTGTCCTTCTCCCAAAGTCCGTAAGGACTTTGCTGGCATGATCCTCGTTGCACTCAAGCATCTCCGAAACAACGAGCCGCGGTGGTTTGGCTTTGATGAAGCAGACGAGGTGGCGCGCGCAATGTTAAGACAAGAGATGCACCCGGAGGGTGTCTTTCCAAGACTCGTTCGCCGTCTGAAAGATCTCTGGAACTTCATGCCTGTACACATGCGTGCATGGGATGACTACTTTGGTCTGTTGGCCGAAATGGCCCTTTTTGGGGTGCATGAATGCCATGTACTTCTGAATCACGGGTTTCTTTCATGCTGCCTGGAAATTCTTCTTGTTGACCATCCCAAACTTTCACGAGTCCGCAGCGACAACCCTCACTACGGCCATTACTGCCGCCTTGTGGAGAAGGGCCGAACTTTCTCCTGGAACAAGCTCACTGAGTTGCTCGCAAACCTTCTGGACAAAGTCGAACTGCGAGACGTATATGTGCGGGGACTGCGAGAGCGGAAGGTGAGAAAACATGGCATGGCATTGACTTATACTGAAGATTTTTACATGCGTTTTGGAGGCGACTTTTCACGCTCAAAGAACAACTGCTATTTTTTGTCTAAGATCCTCGATGCCGATAGCAATCCCCTAGCTACGAAGAGGATAATCCGAGCAATGGTCCTTGCAGAGCCGGATTTTAATACGCTCACATTGGTTCAGAATACGATCACCAGTGGCATCAACATCGACCCGGCAACTTTGGCTGCGCCATTTCTGCGCGCCGCACTCGTCTTCTGTGAAGCCTGTCCAATCGAAACCACTGTACAGCAAGTCATCAATTATATTGCAGGAGAAGTCGACACAATCGGAGTATATGGTGGGCGGGAGCATCTCGACTTTTTCTCCCAGGCACGCCGACTACAGAGCCTAAGTCTTGGAAGCTCGTCCGACCTTTTTAATCGCTGTGTCCTGAAAACAGTACCGCAATGGGCGCCGCCATTGGTCATGTACTACGAGGAGCCTGTACGAAACGGCACAATCGACCTCCTAAAGACGCTTGTATTTGGTCACGACATCAAGGCTATGGATGACGAGGAGTATGCGGAACTTATTGAAACTGTGGGAAGAGAACTCCAAGTAGCTTGTACGAGGCGCTGCTTGATGTTGGTGCAAGCGCAGAAAACCCAGGACGCCAAGAGCGTGGAACAGGTCATCATGGTCATCAGACATTGTCTTCAGATGTACTACGGACCAGAACATGACCAGAGGCCTATTGTTGAAGCCGAAAGTGAGTCCAACTGAACGATCTGTGTTTCTGATGCTTTGCTAACCGCTTTGAAGACATCGTGGCCAGCCTAGAGGCTTTAACAGTTTCTGATGTGGATGAAGCGGCTTCAGGTAATACCTGGTTGATGGACCATCATTTCTGGCATTGCTGACCTCTTGCAGAAACTTGGAATAATGCATCCGACGATATACCTACAGACTCAGACTCGGAATTTCCCTCTCCGTAGGCGAAGTAACTTTACGAGGAAGCAAATGTAGTGGGCAAAGCTCAAAAACGATGGAACACGAAATGAATAATATGCAAAGACGGCGCTTGGTAAAGTCTGGGGATCCACATGACAGCATGGAAACGAAGCGATGCATTCAATGGCGCACATGAACCAGGACACAATAGACTAGCTGATGAGGCGTTCGTTCCGGCAGGATCTTGGCTATAAAAGGCTCTACGCATGTGAAGGATGATGAGCTGGCAAGCTCCTGGCGTGTACCCCTCAGGAAGGGGGACCCAAATGATTATTGCGAGGAGTCTGGCGTTACTACATTCATTTTCCGCATGATCGATCATTTGGCGGAGTAAGGAGGGCAGACTCCGAGACCGAAAGAGAAGTCTTCAATGTAGAACATTCTTCTCTCCGTTTTAAGTATTTGTCTCATGAATTGAAATGTCGTGTCCCGGGGTCTCTCCAAATCGAGGTATTCGACGACTTGCCAGCCTTCTCGCCTGACCTTGACTTTCGCTCCTCGAAGGAGGCGCGCTGTCGTCCGTTGCCTCCTGCTGCTTCGTTTGCGCTGTTGTCTTCCGCTATTCTCTCCGATTCCCCTCACAGTCCACAGCTCCCTTTGCGCAATCACTGACCAGGTCGGGTTAGAGATTTGTCGAAGTCATGTTGGAAATCTTTGGGCGGGGCGCGTTTGCCGTTGGGAAGGGCGACCTTGTTGTATAAGTTGTAAGCCTAAGAACCGGACAACCATGCTGGGCCAGAAGAGTGTATTCAGAGCTACGAGTCGCAAGCGGGCAGAATGGAGACGGGAAGGGTCCACTGCTGTTCGACTGAGCTTGCGTTGAATGGTACATTCGCCTCGGAGACAACAACCTGTTGGACGTAGTCTTGGGGCTTTGGACACATGATGTGGGCGTGGTGAGTGGAAGGGCTTCGTAGGAGGATATGATAGCAGTGCGAGAGCAGTACACTGGGATGAGATAGCACCGGCTTCTTGAAGATGGCATGCCTCGGGTCAGTGCGTTCAAAATGATTATGTATCAAATAAACATTTGCCACAGATGGAAAACAAGGGCACTTTCTTAGCAGTAAGATTGCAGCAGGTCAGGGGGGCAAACTGTACACCACTTAACGAACATCACCTCGGCTACAGGACTAGCGACTGTGAAGGAAATAGATATCTATGGGCAAGCCTTTTCATTGCTCTAGGGTAAATTAAGGAGGAAGCCGTGAAACCCCTGCGTCTCCGTGGCTCATAACTTGAACAGGATACCTAGAGAGGATCCTGCACGCCAAGTTACAGAACGTCAGAGACCTTCATCCATCACTATGCTACGGCTGGAGAACAGGACTACCCGCATTTTATCGGATGGCTTCATAATGCATCTTCAAAATCAGCTTCTTCATCTTCGTCGGAATCTTTGTCCATCTGCTCTCCAGCGTCAGGTTTGACCGCACTTGTCCCATTCTCTTGATTCTCAAACTTGACCCTCTTTGGTACCGGACCGTCTGCTTCCTCGATTGCTTGCCCAGAGCCCGCAGGAGTCGAGGTGTTCGTTGCAGGTGCGCTGCTTACAGACTCGCTCTCCTTGCGCCTTATGATTCCATTGGGCTGGGAAACTTGCGACCCTTTTGGAGTCCCAGACGTGGAGCTCGAAGGCGTGTTGTCTTGCGATGTTCCTAATACGTCTTCGAAGTCGTCTTCATCCTCGTCTTCCGATGCTTCTTCTCGCTCTCTGGCTTCTTTCTCTCTCTCTCGCTCTATCTCAGCATAGTACGCTTCCAGTTGCTCATCCTCGGTACTAAACTTCTTTTCGTCATCTTCCTCCTTCCGTAAAGCAACGGCATTTGCCTGCTGCTCGCCATCTTTCCTTCCAACTACGGTGGTCTCTCCAGTGACCGTGGAAGTCGTGTGCCAGACCGGTAATGCGTTCTGCGCTGCGATATTTGCTTTTCGCTGAGCTTCCGCAGCTTGTTCCGCGGCTGTTCTTTCGGAGCCGGTAGTCACAGAGACATCTATTTGCGCACTTACGAGCTGAGGCATCATGCCTTTCACCGCCGCTGGAGGAGGTTTCGAAGCGTTGACAGGCACACCTCGTTGCAGTGGGTTCACGTTCACATCCCTTTGCACAGGAACAGCAAGCGAGAAAGCAGTATCGAAGTCGTTATTCGGTACGTCTTCAGAATCAACCTGTTGCAGCATCTTGAGCAAGGGCCCCAGCTGACTCATGAGCTTGCTTTGCTTTGCGTGTCCTGTCGATTCGCCAGCATCGGCTTCCTCTCTGTCCAGGAGACCGCCGCAACGATGGCACTCGAAACCCATTGGGCCAAACTTGTCCAACACTTCCAATTCCGTCCACTGAGCTTTACATCGAGGACAGTGAAAATCCTTCTTCTCCTCGCTGGACTTATACATGTCTTTGACTTTTTGAGTGAGTCGGAAAATGCGATATTTGATGGCATCAATAGTCGCGTGAAAGTCGACATAGTAGTAGTCTTTGTTTATCGGCCGTTGCTGACCCTCACGAGTCTCCAAGCGCGAATGACTTGACGGTTACACGTTAGTCGAAAATTCAGAACAGTAAGGACAAAGCAAGCAGTCGACGTACACCGATAGTAGGCGGTCCTCCTTCAACTTCCCGCATAGCTTTCGCAGTTCTTTACTGGGTATCTGCAATAGATATGCAAGATCCTCGTTGGGCAATCTATCGAATCTTTCAGCTCCACTCACTCACCGATGGGCTCACACGAACGCCGAGTGGACCATCAACGCATCAATAACCAGGATGAAAGGCGTGTCATAGAATGCCCGCACCACGCTGCGTATGAGCGTCTTCGCAAGATCCATCGCTGTAGTGATTATATATGTGGCTAGCTAGCATAGAGTCTCGTTTTCCGGGGAGGCTGCGTTTTGTTGGTGAAACTGTGTGGTAAGATGCCTTAAGGAGTGGAAACTACGAGGAAAGCCATCATCCAAACGACTCGAAATGTTGAGCCGAGTGGATTTGGGCAAGAGCATGTGAAGGGCAGCACGAAGAGAAGGCGTCAGAAACAAAGGCAGAGAGAGATCCTTTGATTCTGAAGCTCCTGTCGGTAGAGTGACTGTACTCATTTTCGTTTTAAGCGTAGCCTTACCCTATCGGACATAAGGACGGGCTTAAAACGAGGGAAAGCACCAAGTTCAGTTGTACTCCACTCTTAAATTATATCGTAATTTTATACTAGGCATTGATGATTCCCAGTCTTGCTCAAAGGATACTCAATCTTCTGAATCATCATTACATACAAAGATCGCTCATCGATTATCCCAAATCATGGGTTCTCAGGAGAACCAAGAGCAATCTGCTCCGACAGCACCTCACCATTCCGGTGAGGAATTTCCACGTTCTGCGCGCAGCAGGGGCACTGGCAATTCGAGAGCTGGAGGTAGGGACAAGTCCAGAGCCGGAGGTAGAGGAGGCTCGAAAGGCTTCGGAGGTCGAAGAGATCGAGGGAAAGGGGGAGGTCGCGGTGGCTTCCACAAGCAGAAAGAAGTCGGGCGTGCAGAATTGGCGTACGTCAATGAGGTCTTCCCCTCATCTCCATTTGGACTAATTAATGAAGCCGTAATCAAGGTGATAGACGAGCACGCAATACCGAGCAAGCTGCAAAGCGACAAAAGACAGATGGCACAGAGGATCTGCCGGTCTACGCTACGAAGTTCTCGAAAGAGGAGATCGAGTCACAGGAGAAGAAGCCTAAGCGAAAGGTGGCAGTGATGCTTGGTTATTCAGGTACTGGATATAAGGGCATGCAACTGTAAGTGCTCATGCAAGAGTCTGGCATCACATTGCGGCTCTGACAACTCTCAGAAATCACCATGAAAAGACCATCGAGGGGGACCTGTTTAAGGCCTTTGTCAATGCTGGTGCGATATCGAAAGCCAATGGAGATGATCCAAAAAAGTCCTCGCTCATCAGATGTGCTCGTACTGACAAGGGAGTCCATGCTGCTGGCAATGTGATATCATTGAAACTTATCGTTGAGGACGCAGATATAGTCGCTAAGATTAATGAACACTTGGGCCCTCAGATACGAGTGTGGGGTATCGAGAGAACAAACGGCAGTTTCAGTTGCTATCAGCACTGCGATTCGAGGACTTATCAATATCTCATACCATCACACTGCTTTCTACCACCGCATCCGACGAGCTTCCTTTCCAAGAAGATGGTCGAGCTTGCAGAAGAGGCCAACGATCTGCAAGGCTACGAAGATCGCCAAAAGGAAGTTGAAGACGTCTGGTCTAGGCTGGAAGAACAATACGTCAGACCTGTGATCGAAGAGATGGATCCCTCGATACGTGACGACGTGCTCAGGGCGTTTTATGAGCACAACAATAGTCTTGGGTACAATTCCTCGACAAATGTAGTCGAAAACCAGAAGCAAATCACCAGCGACGTTCCTAACCAGGGAAAAGCCCTCTCTGAGGTGGAGGGCGTTGGTATTACAGAAGTCAAAGAGACTGATAAAAGCACTGCAGATACGCCGCCAATCTCAGGGGCCAAAGCGGTTAACGAAGAGGCCATAGACGCTCCGGGGGATAGATCGAGAGAACTTACGCCCTTGGACATCGCCCTTCGTCTGCTCAAAGGCGCCCACATCAAAGCTAAAAACGCCTATCGAATTCACCCTGATCGCGTTGCCCGTGTCCGCTCCCACTTGTCCCGTTATATTGGCTCCCATAAATTTCACAACTACACGATAGAAAAGACTTTTAGAGATCCTTCTGCCACCAGGGTCATAAAGGCCTTCAACGTAGACGCTACTCCTATCATCATCAATGATACTGAATGGCTCTCGCTCAAGGTCTGGGGTCAGAGTTTCATGATGCACCAAATACGTAAAATGGTCAGTATGGTTGCCTTGCTTGTCCGATGCGGGTGCCATGAGGGCCGCATACAAGACTCGTACATGAGCGATAGACTCAGTATACCCAAAGCACCTAGCCTTGGTCTCCTACTTGAATGCCCTGTTTTTGAGGTCTACAATGAGAAGCTCGAGGGGTTTGGATACAACAAGATTGATTTCAGCAGATACGAGAAAGAGATGGATGAATTCAAGCAGCGGGAGATCTATGAGCGCATTTTCCGAGAAGAGGAGAGGGACCATACCTTCCACTCCTTCTTTACGGGTCTGGACAACACACGAAGTTCGCAGTTGTTCTATCTCTCTAGCGTAGGCGTCAAAGCTACCGGAAGAGAGATCAGAAGAGACACCTTGACGGAGGCGACGGCGAAGACGAATATTGAAGAGGTCATGAGTGAAGATGAGGGAGCGGCAATACACGAAGAAGAGTGAGGTGTGAAGGATTCTTGTGGGTCCTGCATAATTGAGTGTTCCTAATATGATCCCTGACCAGCTGCGAATGATCAAGCATATGCTGGATTTGATGGAAAGGGTTCAAACCCGCTATGGTACTGGTGGTTTTTCCCTGTGCCGATGGGATCGAGACACCCTCGACATCATCTCGCAGCACGTACCCGGAGAATTCTGGCTAAAATAATTGCTGGTTGTCTCAATCTCCAGGCCCTTGCCTGATATTGCTAGTCCATACTCTTGAACCTTTTGGCATATTATCCAGACTCTGCCCACATGCATGCACGCGTTCTTCAAGTGGAGGAGATAGTCTCCCCTCGAGCTTGGGTCTTCTCTTGGATCCCTCGAGTCACGTACAGGGCCCTCTAATACAGTAGATCAAAAGCCAAGAACACCGAAGAAACCAAGCCTTCTCTTTCTTCCAAACCTTGACGGCTTGACGTTATTACTTACGGAGTTCTCCTATATGTGTACCGGACCAGCAGTTCCAGCGCCCACACCGGCTAGCTACTCCAGGGAAACCAAAGACTAAAACGCAGCTGACGATATGATGTCCACCCAACCCCCTTCCCCCCCCCCAAAGCAAATAAACTTGGGTTCGTGCCAATCGTAACCATCGTCAACCATACATGCAAGGTAGCGCGCATCATTACCCATTGACCGCCTTGACACAACCGAGCTCCCCAAGACCATGGTCGCGACGTCTCCAGCGCTGGGCCCCGGAGCGCTGGTTCTTGAGAAAGCGGGGGCAGCGGAGCGTGTTTGGGGGTTCATTTGACGTTGGAGCATTTACGGATGAGCCATTCACTCGAATTGGGTATCGAGCCGGTTGATGGGCCGTGAGAAGGCCTGATGGGGATGGATACGGCTTGTGGAATGGGAAAGAAGGAGAGGGCTCGGGTCGGCTCGTAGTCTTGGTGATTGGACCTTCGTCGAGGGACGTGGGCTGCATGCTAGAGATGTTCCGTTGTGTAATCTTACGATCTATAGAGATTCTAGAGCCCGGGAGGGGAACGGCTTCGATGGTCAGTGTGGCGGCTTATGTATGCATAGCTGGCTCTTTGTTTGGTATGTACGGAGAGCGCAAGATGATGGAACCCGAATTCAAATCTTCGACGTATATGTGCCTATCATACATGATATATCAAGCGTGCTGATGTCCATCAGAATGACACTTGCGCGGGATTCCAGTTAATATTTAATTGAGACCAAGATCTCTCAGATCAATGCTTGTCCCTTAAACATGCCCTCTTTGACTTCTCTGACGACATCCCGTCTGTCATGTTTGCCAACAAGAACGATACCACGCCCGCGTCGGCCCATTCGACCGGTCCGACCAAGTCGATGGATGAAGTCAATGGTGGAGTGTGGCACATCGTACAACATGACATGCCGCACTGCTAGGGTATCAATGCCCCTTGAGCCAAGATCAGTGGTCACAAGAACTTTTGTGTTGGGTAGATGGCGCCGCGGTGGAGGGGCAACTGTGCTCGCGGTGCGATTCAATGGAACGTAATTAGGGCCGCTCGCCGGAGTCGATGTATCCTTGGTAACTTCAGGTGCGCTTCTAGGCTGGATCGTCGTAAAAGCTCCCAGCGTCTCTGACTGTCGCTGTTCTGGCGTATCCCTGTTTAGAGCCACTGCGTCAATGCCTTTAGAATTCAGATACTCGGCAACCTCTTGCGTCTTCTCGCGCTCGTTGACAAACACCAATATACGCTTGATGTCGGCGCGCTCCGTCTCGCCTGGAGTGTGCTCAGCTGCAGCTTTGCCGATGGACCAGATGGTATCTGCGCAGGCGAGACTCTTGTTGCCACGGTAAGGTTCCTTCTCTACGTCGACTACACCGAGTTGCACACGCCGTGGGATGGCGTGGAGGTTTGGTGTCACTAGTCGTCGCATATCCGGGAAGCGCAGGCGCAGGTAGGAGTCTAGGCTTCGAGGTATAGTTGCGGAACAGAGTATGAGCTGCTGTAAAGATGGGGTAGATTTGTCGATGACGGTTGATGTGGAAGGGGCAAAGGAGCGGTCAAGTAGGGAATCGGCCTCATCGATAATGAGATGAGAGACGCGGCTGAGGATATTCGGATCTGATTCGGAAATGCTAGCTAGCAAATGTGGAGTGGAAATTAGGACGTCAATTCCAGTGGGTGCGAAGAGTCGGTTGCGAATGACCTTTCCACTATACGCGGATGATATGAGCCCGGAGCGGAACTTTACTGTGTGGGATAGAAGCTTCGTGAGGTTTCCGACTTGGGTTACGAGCTCGGACGTAGGGACAAGGATGATGGCTCTTGGTCGGCCAGTGGTTGGATGGGGTGCATTGGACAACGAAGGAGGCTCCAAGGCATGAAAATTGGCTCTCTTCCTCTCTTCCTCTTCCTGGACCTTTCTCTTAGCTTCTAGCTCCGCATCTATGACCTCTGCGCGTTTGATAGCATCCAAGACCGGCAACAAGTAGGCTAGCGTTTTCCCCGATCCTGTTTCTGCAGCGAGCAAGAATTGCTCCATTTCTTTCTGCCCGGTGGCAGATGATCTTCTTCGAGCCGCCCTCGTCTCGTTGCCAAGCAGAACAGGTATTGCCAACCGTTGTATGGGCGTGGGGACAATATCAACCATGCCGGACAGCGCTTGGGTAGCGACTGATTCTTTGACCATGGGTAGTAGGGGAAAGTCATCGAAGCTTTCAGTCTCGCTGATCCTAGCTTTGATTGAGGCTCTTTGCCCATATGATACAGCACTCAGCGCCTTCTGCATCTTCAATGCATGAAATGGGTCTCTTGCTTTCTTCGGACGTTCTCTGCCCCCAGAAGACCTCCTTACCTCTGCTTCCGAGCGGGCGTGAGGTTCACGTCGTATATCTGCTGACCTCTGGTTCATGCCAGCAAATGGGCTGTTTGTCCGCCTTCCCACAGGTCGGCCATTTGGTGTCGTTCTTGCAGGTGGGCGAGATACTTTTGGCGACAAGCTCATCCTCGACAGAGGACGACGGCGCTGTAGTTGCGCTATTGACCTTTTGGGTTGCCATGGCCGAAGTAAAGGCAAAAGAGGTGACTGCAGAAGACTTCTGTGCTGACAGAAGAGACAGAGTGTCTGCGCAGAGCGCGACATCGAAATCAGTAAGAGGTTCAATGCATCTTGACCCTCATCAATTTCTCCAGAGTGAACAGCTTTTTCCAAAATGCATGATCCCTGCGTGTTAGCGGCGTTGCCCTGCCAACGTCTTAGCCGCATGGTTTCGCGCTTATGATTTGTGTCGATTTTTCGCAGTACCGACCACCTGTTCCATCGTCAGGTACCAGCCTGATGCCTTGTCGCCCATAATTAGTGATGTCCTTCATGATCCAAGGATCATTGCGCTAGGAACGTGTTTACAATACTTACATTCTCCCGCCACGCTCTTGTTTAATTATACCATCGCGACCGAGACCCTCTATTCTTGCGGAGTCTGCCGTAAACACATTCCTCGGCTGCGTACCGGCCGCCAGTCAGGCCACAGCTCTAGACTTCTCAAAGTCCGTGGAGATCGGAATCTACTTTCCAAGCTGCCATTATGTCTCAATCCGTATGTTCTTGCATCCACGAGCAACTACTGACAATTCGCTGGCTCCCCTAATCATGATACTGAATCAAATGATGAAATCAGATCCAGCCTCTGCGCATCCAAAAGAACACCCCCTCATCTTCTCCTAACAAGACGACCGCTCCACCGACTCAAAGGCCTCTCGTTGAACTGGGGCCTATGGAGCGGAGGCGGAACTCTCCGAGCTACAATCAAAACATCAAGGTAAGAGCGTTGCTTGGTCAAGATAACGCCCGTACTAACAATATGAAAGAAGAACTTCTTCAATGGGGACTCATCACCCTTTGATCCATCGCCCGTTGCCTCTAATTCGCCTCGTCTGTACTGGCAGAATCGTGATCCAGCATCTCCAACCAGGTCAAATGCAGAGAACCGGAACCCCCTGAGTGACCGGGACGGTTCGCCGTCTCCCGCCAAAAGATCATCAATCGAGAACTTGAAGCGCGCGTCTCGTGTAAAGAATAGCAATATGTTTGCTCGCGAACACAAGCAAGAATATGACCCTACCTCAAGTCCTATGATTGAGAGGCCGCTGGCAACTGGCAGGCCGCTTAGCGTGCAACAAGGCAATGCGTACGGTGGTAGTGGACCTGGGAGCTTTCGGCAGGGAGAAATTAAGAAAATGCCCGTCAACGGTCCGCTGCGATCTCCAGCTAAGATGAACGGTATCCATGAAGAGTCAATTTCTGTTAGCAAAGCATCATCATCTCCGACGAAGTCATCCATGTCAAGTAAGAGTAGGTACTCTCAAGTGCACCAGGCCTTCGACCCGGAGACCAGTATCTGGTCTGAGGAGGAGGAGGAGGAGGAGTCTGCTGAGCGCCAGCTGCCACCTGGCAAGTCACTTCATCGCCATGCCAAGAGTGTTACATTTGACGCAGCGCCTCCTCAAGTGAACGAGTATGAGATGACTACGCCCGATCCATCATCTGTGGCATCAGGGTCTCGTGAGGGGAGTTACGAGTCTATAAATGAAGGAGAAGATGAGAGCTTCGACCGAGATTCTTCAATTGAGCGAGATGATAGCTTCGATGCATCGCTCGAAGACACGGAGAAGACTCCTGTAGTTCTGCCCGAGGATTGGCGCTTCATGAGCCCAGCTGTTGCAAATGAAGATCTTGCAGCACATGTGGAAAGTCCATTTGACGGAGAGCAAAGCAGCCCAGCGCCAACCACACAACCTGCTTCAACTAACGATGCACGAGTGTCGCCAACGAGGACGGATTCCGTAAACTCCAATGGCGAGCGCCGAC
The DNA here is from genome assembly GCA_003184365.1 of Evernia prunastri. NCBI lineage: Eukaryota > Fungi > Ascomycota > Lecanoromycetes > Lecanorales > Parmeliaceae > Evernia > Evernia prunastri. The sequence goes on from NKYR01000080.1 coordinate 73,382, forward strand.
CATTGCCACCTCTTCCGGCATTGGGCATGCCTCTATTTCCCCGTGCTCGCGCAGACTCGAACGATAGTCTCTCCGCTACTACCGAACGCGTGAGCAGGTTCCAACGCGTATCCTCGTCATCACCTCGCCCAGCGTCGATATCGAAAGCAGAGGTTCAAGGAATGGGAGGCTGTTCTATGGCCATCGAGGATCGTCTGCGCTTGATGATGATTGATGATCCGGACAAGCGCAGCTCGCCAGTTGAGGAACAACAAGAGCAAGGGGAGAGGCGGCTTCGGCGCGGATCTCCCTTGAGAGGCTCAGATCCCGAAGGAGCCGACAGAGAAATTCAGATTCATGAAGAAGAAGTCGAGAATGACGATGTAGCAGACCTTGGAGAATACAAGCTGCCTCCCCGAATCTCAAGAGAGTCGATTCTCCGCAAGGTTAAGAGTCGCAACTTTAATGAACCTGAGGATGAAAATTCCTTCCTGGGACTAAGTCCAACCTCTGATATAGGCGTTTACAATAATCTGGATCCTGATACTCCGATACCATCTCTAGAGACCGAAGTAACCGAAAAGGAGGTGGTCATCAAGCAGGAACCCGATCTTGAGGATAGCGAAGTAGATGTCTACTCCATCCCGGACCTCTACAGCCAGCAACTACAGGCCGAGTCCTATATGAACGCCATCGAGAAATTGGAAGCTTTCCGAGCATCTAGTGCCCAAAATGACGACGATGACGAAAGCCATTACTCCGTTGATTCCAAGGAGAGTGGACTTCAAGAGCGCAAATCTGACAGTGCTACTGATGAAGGTCCTCCTACACCACGAGCTCTAGCGTCGAATCAGGCAGGACAAGTTTTGGAGCGCAAGAACAGCCATAGTATGTCTTTGCCCCAGTTTGCAGCATTACTAGGAGAGTCAGACTTTGGATTCAGCATGGAGTCTTTTATGACTCCATCGCCAGGAACCAGTCAAGAACCGGTAAAGTCAGTGTTGTCACCTCAACCATCGTGGACGTCTGACGTGCCAACCGAGAAGTCATTTCTGGAGCAGAGTATTGATCGACCAGTGACACCCGAGGAACAGCTCCAACCGCCCAGGTTTCCAGGGCAAGGGAACGACTCTGAAGGCGAGCCACAGACACCGGATTCTGTGATTCGTCACCCCGTCGCACATTCACCTGTGCCTGACTCCCCCGGTGTACCCGAGCCAGTCGCAACGATCAAAGCGCCCGGAAGCAAGCTGAAGACTCGGCCGTCTATCACGCCGGCTGATGTACAGGCAATGGCTGAGCTCAGGCGCCAAGTCAGCAATGGAAGTCAGGTTCCAGCGGTACCCAAGATTCCAGAGCGACATTTGAGTCGGCCGTCTATCGTTGCAGAATCTGATGAGCCGGTTCTAAATTCCGCAAGCGAAGTAGCATCCGTACCAAGCCTTGAAGAGAGAGAAACGCCAAAGCTGTCCAAGCGAAAGAGCAGCCTGCTTCCACTGGAGGTCTCAGTGCAAGCTAGTGACGGCCTAGGGTTGGGCATAGAGAGTGAATTCGATCGCGTGATCGAGGCCCAAAAGGTGGCGTTCAATTTTCCTATCCCTGATATGGCTTCCCGGCCATGGTCCCCCGGCCACGCAGAACATATGCCAGGACAAGAGTTCAGACCATTTAGAGAAGGTTATGCTAATAAGGCTTTCCGTTCACAGAAAGGCTATTTGATGAGACAGAACACCAAGGTCATTATTGCTAGCAGCGCTTCCCATGAATCTACCGAGTCTGTCACTGAGAATAAGGATACCCAAGAGCTTGCTGCCCGAGGCACGCGATCTGCTGGTAACTCTCCTAGAAAGCCAAGTCATACGCAGACATGGACGGCAGAGCCATGGAACGGGAAGATCAGGCGCAAAAGCATTCGAAAATCAGGCGGTGTCCCCTCGAAGGCGCCAGGAAGTGGACCCGCTCCTCCATTGCCTGGTCAGCAAAGCAATGTAGCCACCGGTCTCGGCAGCGTTACCGAATACGAATCGATGCAGAGTACAGAGGAAATCGGAGAAGATGGTGAAAGAGGCAGACTTTTTGTGAAGGTTGTGAGGGTCAAAGACCTAGACCTTCCCCTGCCAAAAGGTATGATTGTTGCATTGTTCCTCACGTCTTCTTGCAGCTGACCGACGACTGCAGGGGAACGTTCATACTTTGCCTTGACTCTTGACAATGGCCTGCACTGCGTGACTACGGCATGGCTGGAGCTGGGCAAGACCGCTCCAATTGGACAGGAATTCGAACTTGTTGTGCTAAATGACTTGGAGTTCCAGCTTACCCTACAGACTAAGCTCGAAGAGCCAAAAGCGAAGCCTGTGGTTGAATCTCCTGCAAAGAGTACCAGCCCTTCAAAGCCTTCAACGTTCAGTCGCGTCTTTGCCTCTCCGCGCAAGCGCAAAGAGCTGGAGATGAAACGGCAAGAAGAGGCTCAGCAGGCTGAGCGACAGAAGCAACAAGCTAGCAAGCGAATCGTTCAGCCCACCGCCTGGGATCTTTTACACGGTCTTGTCGCTAAAGATGGTAGTTTCGCACGTTCGTACGTCTGTCTCAAAGACCATGAGACCAGCGCATACGGCAAACCCTATACTGTGGATGTACCTTGCTTCAATGAGTGGGCGACTGAAGATGCACACACCATGAGCAGCGTCAAGAGCAAGCGCAGCGCCATGAACGGTGGCGTCCAGCGTAAAGCGCCCTACCGAGTCGGCAAACTTGAGCTGCAGCTTTTGTTTGTACCCAAGCCCAAGGATGCAAAGGATGTAGATATGCCGAAGAGTATGAACGCCTGTATCCGTGAGCTGAGAGAAGCCGAAAGTGCACTCCCGAAGAAATGGGAAGGCAATCTCAGCCAACAAGGTGGCGATTGTCCGGTAAGTCTTGGTCGACCCCCAACGGATTTGAGCACAGCTGAACAGATGCTAGTACTGGCGGCGACGTTTCTTCACCCTTGATGGGTCCAAGTTCACCGCTTACCACGAAGCTACACGGCAACCCCGAGCCACCATCAACCTCGCCAAAGCCAGTAAGTTAATTGATGATAAGTCGGCTCTCATGCGCAACGATGTTCCTGCCAAGGGCAAAGGTCGCAGAAAATCTGCGTTTGCTGAAGAAGAAGAGGGGTACATGTTTGTCGAGGAAGGCTTTCGCATCCGCTTTGCCAACGGAGAAACTATCGACTTCTATGCCGATAGCGCCGCTGAGAAGGACGGCTGGATGAAAGTTCTCTCAGAAGTTGTAGGCAAAGACACCACTAAGCCTAAATCCTGGACCGACCTTGTTCTGGCAAAACAGCACGCAGCTGCTTCACGGGCTGACCAGGCCAAGCAAGGACAGCATAAAACAGCTTCTGGCTCTGCCAAGCAGGCACCACCCATGAGGTCTGGACCACCCACGCCAGCAAAACATTTCTCGCATCCCAACGTCGCACCGCCGACGCCAGACAAAGGCCCCAGACGTTCTGATATTGGTTCGAGGACTGCAGAGCGAGCGAAGGCGCGGTCCATGGTGTTTTGACGACTGGTATTAACCCTCTGAGTGGAGAAATTGATGTCTAGCACTTACTGTACAGCATCTCCTGTACCGGTACTTGAGGGGCTTGTTTTATGACCTTGAGCCCGGCGTTACTTTATGAATTCATTTCCTCCAAGATGCTCGTTCGATGTTTCTGGTGGTGTTGGTGTTTGAAGCTGCAAAGCAACGAAGCAGCCGGTGGTTCAAAAAGAATTTCCCGATTCAGTGTATTCACGATTCATTTTTCGTAGCTCTACATTATGCTCGTTCACGATCGTCGATAGAGTATACGGGTTGTAAAAGGTAGCTTGAATACATACTATTTCTTGCCCTTCTTCTTTCCCTTCGCTTGCCCGCCGCCAGGTTTCTTCTCAGCGGCTTTGATGACCCCTTCCCCTCCCCCTGGTTTGGTTTCGGCACCTTTCTCACCACTTACCCCTCCCTGCGTCTTCTCCGCTGCCTTCTGCCTGCCCTTCCTGCCTTTTGGCCGATAGGTAGATCGATCCTTGAGTGGCAACCACCGCTCGGGATCAGGTGTCTTGGAGGGATCGTACTCCCTGGGTAATCTGGACTTGCGCACACGCTTTCTGACGGGCTTGGGCTTTTCGTCCAAGGCGCGTTTGCGGGAAGTGGCTGCTGCGCTGCTGGATGGCAGAGAAGGCACGCCAGCTTCTTCGAGTGCAGCGACGTCGATGCCGGCGACGAGACGGGCTACTGGCGTCAAGATCTCGGCTTCTGAAGATACCTTTTCCGGCGAGGTGAGGGCGTGGGACGCCACATACCCTGCCGTTGCGGATTTGGAATTGGGGTCTTGGGTATGGAGGGTGGAGAAGATATCTCGGGCTACGGACTGGTGGTCAGGGTCCGAGGAGTCGAGGAGGGAGAGACCTGCTGCTTGCAGAAGCGCCGTGGGGGGTTTCGACTTGTGCCGCCAGTAAGAGGCCGCTTTCGCGAGCGTGGTCTTGATTTGAGATTTGCGGCCCTGTGAGGTGTAGAGGGAGACTTGGAGGGCTACCAGTCCCGGCGCGTAGAGGACATCTTGATCCGAAGGGGTTTGGGATTCGGAGAGGCGTTTTAGAAGGGAGTCGAGGATGGTTATCGCTGAGCCGTGATTGTTGGTCAGCACGTAGAGCTGGATGATGGTCATGATGAGGCCGATGTCTTTCGGTCGCTTTTCGAGCAGTGGTAGGATGTGTTTGAGGCCTGGCTTTGCGAGCTGGCCTTGGGCATGGGCGGCCGCGTTGAGGACGGAGATGTTATTGATGTGGGGTGATAGCGTTGGGGTGGAAGTTGAGAGAATTCTGTCTGTGGTTTTGATCACGCCGTTCGATTTTGAGGCGAGAAGGTCGAGTGCTAGGCCATTTTGATGCATTCGCTCTGCTTGCAGGCAGAAAAGGTTGTCTGTTTTTGGCAACTTCTCTGTGCTGTGGAAGAGGCGATGTGATAGGTAAAGGTTCGAAGATGAAGATGGGAGTGCCAGCTTGTTGTTTTGGGCAATCTGCTTTGTAGAGGGATCCGGTATCCTAGATAGGCGTCAGCTGCTGCGGAGAAACACTGTAGGAGGCCGTCCTCTCACTCTTCAAGTGCGATACCAGAAGCCAGCTTTTCTGCCTCTTCGGTTTTTCCAAACTTGCTGACAACATACAGCTGCTGGACACTGATGGGGAGGAGTTCTGCAATCTTCTCTTCGCCTGTGAGGTCGTCGAGAGCATTGCAGAGATCTGAAAACACATCATAAGCCAAGTCTACGATATGGGCAGCATTACTCACCTCTAGCTCTCTTCAACAGCACCTCTCCCTGACCAAGCTCCCCTCTAGCAATCGATCCGCAGGCCGCATTATACGCTGTCTCGAAAGCTTCTAAGTCCTCCCTCCCCGGTTTCTTCTTCCGCACTAAATCCCCTCGCCTCGTCCATTCCAGCTGTGCATCCGTAGCCCCGCAGTTGATCCTGAGGTCATTTTCTTCGTTCTCAATAGCCGTCTGGCTGCCAGCCAAATTTCTATAGAGCTCCGCAGCGTTGGCGAAGTCCTCTGACCGATAAGACTACACAAACTGTGAGCACGAGCCGACCTTCTCTTATGGGAAAAGTGAAAGATACAGCTTGAGCCTCGACATGCCTCGCCCCTCGTTGCTCAGATACACGCTTCGCAACACTCTTGGCCTCCTCAAAATCTCCAATCTTGTATAGCGCGTACGCTCTTTCGGTGGGCACTCGTTGCTTCAGTCGATCCCCGCCTTCTTCGAGCACTCGCAGCGCATCGTCATAGCGGTCCAATTTGAGGAGGGCGACCAATTTGATATGTTGGAGTTCTAGATCGCCTTTTGAGTGCTTTAGAGATGCATTGCATGCCTTGAGGATTTCCTCGTGGTCGTCGATTGAGGTCCGTTGGAGCAGCGCACTCAGTGTTTTCGCAGGGGTAGCCATAGCTGCTCAAATCTTCCCAGAAACCACACTTCTCCCGACTTGGGTTACCGCTGCGTTCCCTCTAGAACCATTCCAAAACCATTATTCTCTGCCTTTTCTAGATCAAGTCGCCCAGATAAACTAGGACAATGCAGACTTCTCCGAGAGCTACGGACATTTGCTTAGGTACAGCGCATGGGCTTCAGCCTTACAATAATGGGACTCGCTTAAATATAAGACTAAGATAACGATTGCCGAGGCCATGATACTTTAAGGTAGTCTTCTGGGTAGTGGGTACGGAGAAGCTCACATGGTCAGATTGCTATCAGAATCAAGTCTATCTGCGAAGTCTCTAGGTGCTATGCTTGCTATTCTTCATACCCCCCGTTCACGACCGCTAACTTAGTATTCTCCAACCAGCCCTTCAGGTACTCGTACACGGTGAATGTAACAGCCTGCCCTGGCGCAACCCTCATGATTCGAGGCGTGATCCCCTTGTAGAAAGCATGAAATCCTTCTTGCTTGAACATGTCGCTTGCGATAACCTTGACTCTACTTATCGCCGTTTCCCCCGGTTGGCCAGGGTTTTTCTGCAATCTTGTCTTGATCGTATCAATTGGCGCGTTACTCAGAGGGCCCATGGCACCGCTCACTAAGCCGATGATCATGGTTTGGTAGCTCGGAAGCTCCTTGTCATGGTATGCCGGCTGATTGTTCTGCAGGAATGATTTGAACTCCGTGTAGGCGCTGAAGTTGACAGCCTGGTTCGTCCCTTGGCGTAAAGCGGTAAGAGATACTCCACGATACATGGCCCCAATCCCTTCCTCTTTGACGACAGTGTATGCGGCATGCGCGGCATTACGGTATTTGGGAATGTCCAATGGATCGGCCATTGAGTGATGTTGCGCTTGCAGTCGGATCTTAACGACTTCCATAGGGGTCACAACTGCGACCGCTTCGGTAACGCCGGCAGCGAGTCCAGCTGAAAAGTAGGAGATGTTGTCAGTTTCCAGTACATGCAGATTCCAGAAACGCAGGAATTCTCACCGAAAAATGTAGCCTCCCCACTCACATGACCGTCTTTGCTTGCAAGCAACTGCTTATACCACTCGTAAGATGTAAATCGTATCGCCATCTTCGGCACGATGCCGGTTACGACGGCGCCGAGACCTTTGTATAAGCCGAGAGGTGTCTCCCTTTTCACGATCTCTTTTCCCGTGGTATAGAATCCGCGTGGTTTTGCCTGCTGCCTTATTAAGAAGATTTAACGCCTCACACGCAATGTCCATCCTTACTCCAGGGGCTCGTTTTCTCCGCGACAGCTGCATCCGCACCTTAATGGTATCTGGATTGTTTAGCTTGGCACTTTCAGGCAACGAGCCATGGGACTGACCGAGGGGATGACATGCAAGTGCCTCCATCATGCCAGCTCCACCGCCAGCTGCAGTGTCAGGTTAGCGGACATCTAGGCTGCATCGACAAGTTTTGCCGTTACCAATTAAGTTGGTCGCTGCTGAAGCGGGCTTCTTCCCTCCCGGCCCTTTAACATTCTTTGCGGACATTCTAATAAAGGCGAGGAGACGCAGAGGAGAGCTAAAGGCAGGAATACAGACGACCGAGTGAGACGATGACCAAAGAATATCACCAGTAATGAGACCTCGATTTTGAATGGCTGCAGATAAGCAGGAGGAGAAAGCAAGGCTCGACGTGCGTGGTCATTGTGTCCAATGAGACAGCGACAGAGGAAGAGGGAGGTCTGACGCAAAAGCTTGACTTGAAAGCCAAAGTCAGTCCAGTGGACCGCGGCAAGTTACGAAGACGGGCGTCGGGAGCCATGCTATTTCGAATGTGGGTTCTCAAAGCTCCATGGCTTGAAATGAGGATACTCCGCCATCGGGACGAGCGGAGGAATAGCGGACCAACGGCGGTGATGTTGGCCAACCACGCAAAGGCAATGGAACCCCATTCGTCCTTGCTCAGCGATGTTTCGGAACACCGGGGTTTCAAGTTCATTCTCTAAACATCGTACTCGACAGTTGGGGCTGAAACATCAATAAATAGAGTAGAGTATCGTGGGAAAGAGACTTTTGGAGAGAGTCGATGTGGGGCCTAGCGCCTTTTCCAGGCCGAGGTTAACGAGGTAAAGATACTTCAACTGACTTCGCAGGACGGTCCAGATGAAGCTTCGTCACGTCCGCAGGCCTCTAATGTTGGCACCATGCAGTCAGGTATCACTGTATCGAAGGAGTTGCAAGATGCCTTTAACGAGCTGGTCTCCGGCCCAAACCAACGTGGCATCATAGCAACTATCGCCTCTGAGGCTCTCATCCCCCAGCACACCATTGCGTCCAAATCCACCGATTTCTTCAGCGATCTACCCGCTCTCACACCACTCCTCTCCACTACCGCGGCCTCCTACATAATCCTCCGGCGGTATCAAAACGCTCCGGATGGCTATGTCGCCGTCACTTACATACCCGACACGGCGCCCGTCCGGCAAAAGATGCTTTTCGCTTCCACACGGTTGACATTGGTGCGCGAATTGGGCACGGAGAGGTTCAGAGAGTCCCTTTTTGTGACGGAGATGAAGGAGCTGGAGAAAGAGGGATGGGAGAAGCATGACGCCCATGGAGCCTTGAGCGCCCCGTTGACGGAGGAGGAGGAGAATCTGAAGGGGATCAAGGAGGCTGAGGCCGAGGCGAAGGGAGGAACGGAAGGAAGGAGATTGGAGACAGGCGGTAGGCTCAGCATTGCTGCAAGCGCGGAAGCGAAAGAGGCACTGGGCAGGTTTAGGGCAGGGGAAGGAGGCAACCTATTGCAGTTGGTGTGCATGTGATCCAGGCCTTTGGGTTTCGGAGAAGGCTGGCGCTTACATTTTGCAGAACATCAATGTCAAGGATGAGACCATTGAGCTTGTAGGTTCGAGCACCACAGACGCCGATGGGTTGGCTTCGGCCATATCCAGCACGGAACCCCGGTACTCCTTCTTCAGGTATTCGCACCAGTTCGAAGGAAGCGAGCAGTCCCCCATAGTTTTCATATATACCTGTCCGTCGGGTTCGAAGATCAAAGAGCGCATGGTCTACGCGTCAACGAAGCAAGGGTTTCTGGCTTCTATGGGCTCAGAGATGGGAATCGAAGTCGCCAAAAAGGTGAGCGAGATGAACCGAGAACGCTGGGCTTTTGCAACGATCACTAACACGTTGTCTTCAGCTCGAGGTCTCGAGTCCTTCCGAGATCACTGCATCGACTTTGGAAGAGGAGTTTCGGCCAAAGCAGGAGCAGAAGCAGGGCTTTTCGAGACCCAAGAGGCCCGGGAAAAGGTGATCATCAAGTCAATTCCAGCATAGCGTCGCGGTGGAAACACAGCAGAGCTCTTGAATCTAATACATCAGTCCATACCCAGTCATCGAGTGAAATGCATCTTCGTCGTTTCCCTTGGAGCCTACGTTTATCGAAAGTAACCTGATCTGAACTTTATAAGACAAATAATCTCAGATGACGTCGCCCATGTGGGCTCGAATATCTACTGGTAGTTGGCAGCGACGACGCTTTCCTACGTTTTATTACCAGGCTAAGAAGCGAACCGTAATCCCCGTCAGACGTGGTAAGGGAGTTCTTCCAGCACTTCTAACATATTGAATCGGCTAGCACAGGGTGATGCTCGACCCTCCCACCTCTGACAAGGGAAGATCAAGGTCAAGGGCACAGATCTTGGGTGATGAATTCGCCACGGTCGAGCCAATTGTAGGAGAGTATGGGGGACGGCATGGAAACACATTCGATTTCTTTCTAATGCTCGATCTGACTGCGATGTGGTGACCTAGAAGACGACATCTCGGCTATCAACCTTGACGCATCACCATCCAATCCAGACCGTCAACTTATCCCTAAACAGTCTACCTTCTCAATGGATAACGACCCTTAGACCTTTCGAATCGAATCTATAACAGGGGTTGAAGAAATCATGCGCGATCTCTACGTCCGTAACGTCCGTCTCAAAGAGCTCGAACCTGAAACGGCTCGGGGCGAAAATGGCGGCAAGGGTCAGGTAGAGCTCACAATACGCGAGACTGTAGTTGACATACTCGATCAGTGGTCCGAATTCTGCACCGTCGTCGAACAGTGGGCTTCGAAAGACGGGGCACATACTTCAGGCCAATACATGATCTAGTGCCTCTACCAAACGGAACCAGGTATTTCCGCAGTTGAGTCTTGGAAGGCTGGAGCCATCGTTCTGGTTGGAACGAACGGGGGCTTGGGAAGATGGCGGGGTCATCGTGCAGCATGACTGAGGTCATGCCTACCGGCGTCTGATGATGATTTCGGAGTCAGCATGTCCGGTCTCAAATGGAAAAGAGCCATCAGGAGCTACTTCGGAATAGAATAGGATACGTGTAAGTCAAGAGTAGCAATGATGAAGTCTTGGAAATCGGGTCTTACGTTCACTGGGATCGTCCAATTCTTATACTGCAGGGCGATGTCTGGAGAGATCCTTTGGAGCCGATGGGAGACTCCATAACTCCATCTACTTACAGTTCAGCCGAGATTATGTTGGGCTATCCAGCCTAATCGAGACGGACGTTCACCTCAAAGCTTCCTGAATACAGGCAGTCTAGTAGGGTATGAGATCGGATGTTTGTCTGATGACACACCATATAAAAAAGGCAAACGCAGGAAAGATCTCACCAGGTAGGGGAGTTGCTCAAGCTCGCTCCATCTCGGCTGCGAGTCTGGCTCCGGCATTACGCTTTCGAGTTCGCGTTGTAATCTTTTTAAGATTTCTGGATCGTGAAGGATGTGGAATGTCAACACGGACAGCGTGTGTGCAGTCGTAGTTGTCCTGTCAAGGCCTGCCTCAGCGAAGAAAATTGATGGCATACGCCATTGGGAAACATGAATACCCAGCACCAACCACCGATAACGCTTCCGCCACAAGACGCTCAGTCCCTTTATCCTGGGGTCTTATACCATCGTTTGTGAGGATATCATAGAATATGGTCTTCTGGCCGGCACTCTTTTGCCCTTCGGCGAGGTCTTTCTTTATTTCTAGCACCTGCGCCCGCAGCGTCTGCCATTCATCAGTAGGGTATCTTACCCAGCGGGCAACTATGGAGGCAGACAGCTTGCACGCCAAGTGTAGATGACAGCTTAGGACTGGCCTTTTTGACCAGCGATAAAGGAATTCTTCGCACCATCGGCTCCAGCCATTCGAATTGCTTGAAAACGTGGGAAGCTTCGGAAAGCATCATCATTGACTGATGCCAGTGAGGAGCAAGGTCAGGGCTTTGCATGAAACCAAACGGGCGTGCAAAAGCATATTGGCTGATCACATCACCCGTCATGGAGGTAAAGACATCTATCATGTTCACGTTGCAGCCAGTTGCTTGAACATTGCGCAGACGTGCTACTAGATGATCGACGACAGATTGCACTGCAGGTTCCAATAGATATACGGAAGCTTTGGAGAAGAAAGGCGCCAAGGCTGCGGCTCGGGTACGGTGCAATTCGTGACTTTCCGTTGAAAAGGTAGCAGTGGTCGGACCAAACCCTTTCATCGACCATTCGTATTTCATAGTCCTTCGTGTAGAAGAGCCTACGTACAGCTCATCATAGTAGCTATTCTAGGATCAGTGACGAGCATAACTGCCACCATAGTCTGGCGGAGCCTAACTCAGGATCATTGATATGCAGTTCGTAAGGACTGATCCGTATGATGGGGCCTCGAAGTCTGCGTCAGCAAGAGTTACTTCGAACATGAACGTGCACAGTGTCGAGAGCGAGAGACGCGAACCATGGCGCTCACCGTGGCGCTCATGCAGCTCTGCGATCTTCCATGTATAGCGACCTCGCTTGATCACATCGTAGTAGAACTCGTACCAGAGAGTCAAAGCAGCGAGCTTTGGGCCCGGAAATTTAGCAAGAGGGCTGAAATACAATCGGTAGATAGCGAGAGATATGCAATATGCGAAGAATGCGAAAATGAAAACGAGAAGATTGCGCATGGAAAGGAAGTCCATGTTGACTATCTTTGATGGCGAAATAGCAGGAAGAACAATATCGGGTTCGGTAGATGACCAGCGCTTTTGATGTTTTTTAAAACATTCGGCACCCTCTCCCACCGCCCAAACTACCTAACCTACGCCTGACAGTAGTGTGTAGGTATGTATACAAGCTTGATGGAGTTGAAGGATTCGAAGGATTCGAAGGATTCGGCCTGCATTAGATCTTCTCTTTCCTTCCCCAAATCTGATTGATCGGTCTTCACAATCGTGCATGGAGAGAGGATGGCAGGGCAAGGCAAGGCTTGGCTTGACCCCGCAGTGTTCAAGCACACCTAGCTCTTGGGGCACTAAAGTTCCTAAGGTACCTACAGTATTTTAGTATTATTATTGTCGGAGTTGGGGAAAGGTAGGGCGTGTCAGTACTTTAGTGTACGTTAATAATGGAGCAAAGGTTTAAGGTAAGCGAGCCAAAAATAGTACACTGCGCCGCGACTATTTTACAAACCTAAAGTTTTCATCCAAATACCTAGCATGCGTCCTTACCTTCTTACCTCTTATACACATTTTGATGACAAGGCTACAGTACTAAATGCTGGATGACATCGATATGCTTTCCCCAATCATGGCTGTGTTCCTATTCATTATTTATTATTACCATTTTTATCACCATTTTATCATGTTTTTATTTATTTTTATTTACTCCAAGTTACGTTACTTGACTGATTTGCTGACCGCCCAGTCTCCCCACGTCGCATGTTGCCCCAATCCCATGCATGCTATTCTTGCTGCGCTTTCACACTTATTAGGAGTCAGGACTACGTATGAAATATTAATATGACAATCCATCTACCTACCTCTTCCTTTTCACTCTCACAATCATCCCTAGTCTTCCCGCCTTACTTTTCTTCATCTTCATCTTGCTCATCATAACCGTCACTGCTTATGTTGTTGCTATATACATCCTCCCGCCTGTTCTCTCCTCTCCTCTCCCAAGCCATTATACCCTTTCACGCCTCACAAAATGGCCACCTCGGCCTTAGAACTCTCCCATGCGATTGATGTTTTCCTCCACAGAGACCGCACTTCATATTTCGATTTTGATGCAACAGAATCTGTCACATCGCAAGAAACGTCAGCGTTGCCTCCAGTTCCTCCATCGTTCCACTGGGACCTGCAGAAAACATGCAGACCAATGATTCCCGCCTTCCATTATATCTCTCACAAGCTTTTCAAACGCGATCTTGCCATCGCTCTCATCATAGCCGATCGCGAACCTTACGTTATACCCGTGTGGCCTCTCCCCCGGAAATCCCAGCTCATCCTTGCCAAGATAATTCGGAAAGCGTGCAAGAAGTTCGCCTTAGGGCCATCCTTTCTATCAACGATCGCTTCAATCTCTAACAAAGACCTGCCAAAATTCTTCGAAGCACACGAGCCAGACTCATATATCGTACGGAGGTCTATCGTTCAGAATGAGATCATCTTCAGCGACGAAGGCCTCACCCTGCTGAACATGGACAATGTCTACACATTCAAGCACTTACTATGCACTCTCTCCAAGCCGGACTGGGTCTCAAATTCCCGGGACGTCTGCCTCTTTTCATGTGTCCATCTGCTACACCGAATCAACGAAGTCTACACCGATCCCAAACTGTCAAGAGACTATGTGGCAAGGGTGTACAAGGAAGTGGAATTCAAGCAAGAGGCCTTTGACGAAGTGGCCTCGGCAATCTCCACAACTTACTGCACAGCAAGCATTAGGGACGTCACGATGCTAGAACCGGACTACACTGCCTTGACGGGCATGGCGCTCGACTGGGAAGGCGACGACGAAGGCGCTGCGGAATTACCAGACACATCCACCACTCCCGATCACGGCAGCAACTCCGACCACATCATCAGCCCGATAGCCACAATCGACCTCAGCACGCTTGACTCATGGGAAACCGAAGAAGTACCCCCGCCAGCTGTTCCAATCGATCCACCAGAAAGGGTCAAATACCCCCTCATCCGCAGACCGTCCTCGGTGCGCGAATCCGCCATCGACCCCATGGCGCCTTGGTCCTCCCCAATACCTCCACCCTTACGGACCTTGGGGAGCCGACGGACGACGGAGGGACAGAACGCGGAGCCGCCCCCGCCCGCTTCGGCGCCCTTGCTCAACCCGCAGAGACGGGTATCCGATGGGGAACCTCGGTCGCCGACGGATCCGACGGATTCCTGGACTTCGTCAGAGGTCATGCAGAGCCCGTTGCGATGGTTGGAGAGTTGGAGCACGAATGCGCCCAGCCTGCTTTGCCAGAATTGCCACGATACCATCAATTTCGACGTGGGGAGGCGATACACGTTTGCGTAGGAAACAGAGGGCGAGCGGACGGCGTTATGAGAGGCCGAGGCCATACGAGAGACGCTTACCCATGTATACCATCACTGTGATTTGATATGAGAAATGGTGCATAGCGACTGGCGATCTGCTGATGTTCTTATTTGTATATATACTCCAAAACGTAAGGGTTCACATTGTATCAATGACATGGTGAACGGATGCCAAGCTCTCATCAAGTCATTCTCACTAGAGTAAAAAACAAAGGCCGGATCCAACGATCACAAACTGCTCCTCGTCTTCTCCATTCTCTCGAGCCATTCCCTCACCATGCCATTGACCTCTACCGGCTTCTGCCACAGGGCCCAATGGCTAGCCTCCACCTCCTTCCTCGTCAGATTCGGGAGAAACCGCTCCATACCTTCGGACAGACTCGGCGGCAGCGCCACATCGTCGGTCGCCTGGATGAACAAGACCGGCACATCGATCGTGTTCTTCTCAAGCCTGTAAACAACTTTCAGTGCCGACGCGTGATCCGCAGTAGTTAGCCATCTGGGATAGGGATGAACGCTTACTGAAGCTCATCTTGGAAGTTCTGCTCTCTGTTCCTGTACCACGATACTTTTCGTCCCCGATCAGCAAACCCTCAATGTACACCCGCGCGGTCAGCGGAGTGGAAAAGAAAACAAAGAAACCTACAACTCCCCCCCATCCCATGCCTTTCATACTCCGCCGCGTAGAACTCCAGCACGTCCTCCCCCATCAACGGCGTCCTGCCCAACTTTGGAAGATTCCCGTACAGCGGCCCCTCCGTGGCGCTGAAGCCGGCCTCCCCGTTCGGTCTCGTGCCGCCGTACACGGAGTTGAGGAATTGTTTGATCTCGTCTCTGGACTTGACGCGCCGTTCGACCTCGCCGCTCGCGAGGTGGAGTTGGTAGCCCCAGTTCGGCATGCGGGTCTTCACGAGGGGTTCGAGGGGCGCGTATGTCTTGCTGGGGGCCCAGTAAGGTGTGCAGACGGCGAAGAGGTGCGAAACGAGTTCGGGGTGCCACAGTGCGGTTCTGTAGACGATGGCTCCTCCCTGGGTTTTTCCCCCCACTACCGGTTAAACCCAAGGGCATCTTTCGGTCGTCGGGAGAAGCGGGACTCACCCAATCATGTCCTCCCAAGATGATCGTTTCACTGCCCAATTGCCTTGCTAGTTCTTTG
Source organism: Evernia prunastri (assembly GCA_003184365.1). Taxonomy (NCBI): domain Eukaryota; kingdom Fungi; phylum Ascomycota; class Lecanoromycetes; order Lecanorales; family Parmeliaceae; genus Evernia; species Evernia prunastri. The sequence continues at coordinate 88,852 of NKYR01000080.1, forward strand.
ATATCGTCAGCGGCGCGTTTGAAGCCGTAGTAAGCCATATCCGACGGTTGATTGATCTGGGGAGCGTCGCTGCGGCCGAAACCTAGGATGTCGGGGACGACGACTCTGTAGCCGAGTTCTAGCAGCACGGGGATTTGATAGCGCCAACCTATGGAGAGGTCGGGCCACCCACTGGAGTAAGATTCCGCAGTCAGTCTTGCCTCATTGAAGGGGTCTATCGAGTTATGGAACATGTTCCAAAGATGTAGTCCCCATGAGGCATTCATTCTGGCTCTACATTTGTTCCAAAAGAGGTCCGAAAATGCTTACTGAACCTTTTCGCGCAGTAAGCCGGCTGTTCTAGCGAATGTTAGAATGGCAAAAGTTCAATATACCAAAAACATGGTCGCTTTATATCCCGCTGGAGGGATACCGAGGAGGTAATCTGGAAGGGTTTGGTCAATTGGATGCATCAGCGCATTGTGATGTTGAGCTGCCATACGGTAATTGCTGCCATTGAGGCGAGCGTAGCAATGGCTGATTCTGGGATCATTGATTGGGTTAATGAAATCCATAGTAAGTCTGGATCTGAATGCGAAAGCTGGAACGCCCGTACAATAGTGATCTCGAGGGACTGAGAGAATTGAGAGGGGGAAGAATGAGAACACAACGATCCCGCCCCACCACGAAAAATAACCGAGGCAGAATATTTGGCAGGTTGAGTGACACAAACCCTTTGGTACAGGGTTTCTCGACTGTAATCATCCTAGAATATATCATTGGTATAAACACAAGCAGAACATGTCTCTTTCACGATGGCATTTCTCTTGGATCCCGCCCATATACGACTGTTCCTTAATCTTGCATCCCCGTTGTTTCTTATTGGCCGCGAGTAAGTTGCTGGGAAAACATCAGTAGATCACTGTATCTTCCTCTCCTTCAACCACCTCTTCACCATTGTCACCAAGGTCCTTTGTGGCCTCGGACGGCTCAGCAGGCACTTCTTTTTCTTCGGGCTCCATTGAAGCAACAGTATCGTTCATATTAGTATCTTCAGAGATTTTAGGACTGGAAGGTTGTTCCACGTTAGTAGCAGCACCCACCGTGTCCACCGCCCGATCATCGTCTTCTTTGATCTTAGGAGGATCTGCGCCGCCGTTCGTTGAGGACGGGGCTTCGTCGTTCGTGGCTGGATTATCAATGTCCCACTGCTTAGCCTCTTTTTCGACAGACTCTTCCGCTTCTTCAACCTGAGCTTTGATCTTCTCTTCGTCCCCAGGCAAGAGCTCCCACGGCTTGTAATACTAGACAGAGAATCAGACTAGCACTTGCAACATTTCCTGAATTGGAAAACTTACGAGCCTAGGCTCGGCTCTTGTCTGTAGAAAGTGTGCTTGGGCTAGCATATTTGATTGCCGTATTTGCATCTATGAGCTCGTCAGCATGGCACAAGACACAGAATGAACCTGACTGTCACGCAGAACGTACAGATTGCTTGTCGAACTTTTTCTGCTCTCTCCGGCGCACTACCAGGAGAGCCTCCAGCTTCTGCTCCTTTTTCTCGTCCTGTTCTTCTGCCTGTAGCTTTAGCTTGGCCTGCTGCTTCTTCTCAATATCCGTGCGGCGCTTTTGTGCTGTGGATGATGAGCTCTGGGATAAAGTGCCGAGCAGAGCGCCAAACAGTCTTTGCCCGCGTTTGCGTTCCTCCATCTGTCCGCTCCTGCGTCGTTCTGACTGCCGCGTGTCCTGGGTCGCTGATTGCGGGGGCGTCACGTTGTCTGGTCTGCTTCCGTTGGTATCATTGTGGCTAAGTCGAGGCCTTTTTGAGCGGTCATCCGAGAACGAGGATTGTCTCCGTTTGAGAGTTGCTGGTGGGGATGGGGGTTGCTCGGACTCTGGTAGAATGACTGCTGAAGCAACAGTTCTATAAACCGGCTTGGTTAGTAGAAGTACTTTTAGTACTCTTTCCAATGGACTTACAATGGGCCTTCCGCCATGACCGGTGAGCCTTTGAAAATTTTGCGTTGTATTGTGATGTAGCAACTTGAAAATTGCCAGAAGACTCGACAGCTTTCGAAATTCGATCGTTCATAAGGCTGATCACCTCGGACATTTTCCGACAGTGTTTAACTTTCCGAACTGCAACCACAAACGTTCTTACCTCTTATGGATACAGTAGGGCTGACAAATCTAAGCGTTTGTCATTGTTTGATATCTTTGCTTGCTACTCACATTCTCTTGAATTTGACGTCGAGTACTTTTCCAGCTCTCTCATCATGTCTCGCCATCATCCGTAAGTCCCGACCATTCTATCTCAAGACAGTCCAGAAGCTGATAGCATATTCACAGCGATCTAGTAATGTGCCGCAAGCAACCCGGCATCGCCATCGGTCGTCTCTGCGATAAATGCGACGGCAAATGTCCTGTCTGTGACAGCTACGTGCGCCCCACCACCCTCGTCCGTATCTGCGATGAATGCTCCTTTGGCAACTATCAGAATAAATGCGTGGTATGCGGCGGAGAGGTAAGCTTCCCATCTCTCCCTCTCTTGCTTAGGGAAAACAGAGGCTGATGACAATGTGGGGCTAGGGTATCTCCGACGCCTTCTACTGTTTCGAGTGTACGCGGCTGGAGAAGGACAGGGATGGATGTCCCAAGATTATCAATCTGGGCAGTTCGAGGACGGATCTATTCTACCAGAAGAAGAATTTTAGAAATCATTGATAGGAACATGTTGCTGTACTAGGGGAGAAAACTTTGAAGCGAAGGGGGGAGCGATGGGCAGAACCAACTAGAGCGCCGTCTACAGAATGAAGAAAGAGCAAAGATCTGCACTTCGGCACTGTCATTTGGAAGGCTTCCGCCCTTCAAGCCTTTAGATGACAAACTGCATTCCGCATTCAGCAACGGGGAAAAAGAATGGAGTTTTGCTTCGGCTCTATCGACGACCGGTATCTCCATGAGAACGTTCTCCCCCTGCAGTTCGAAAGCGATTCTATTCGATAGCTCAGGAATTTGAGGGTCACAGGTGGTGTCTGTTCAGGCGATGGATGCGGAGACTTGTGGTATCTCTCACAATAAATACATCGGTAGAATCGACCAAGGTGGAGGAGATGAAAGGAACAATGGGATCGTTCGAAGTGAACCAAGCTCGATATTTTGATCATTGCGGGTATCTTCCATGCTATGAACATCCCAAGGGCAGAACACTGGGCAAAGACACTTTTCCTTGAGATGCCTATAAGTAAATCCAACCTTATTCAGATGTAGCTGACCTTCACCCCCATGCCAACTGTCTTCTTGAACTTATCCCATCCCGCACCTGTCAGTCTTCCCAGTCTATCTTTGACATCGCGCCGGCTGAATGCCACTATCAAGCCCATCAGAAAGAGCACCAATCGAAGCAGCGACATTGGATTTTGGGACACTTGTTCTGTCGTGTTCTTGATCAACTGCTGGAGAGCATTTAAGACCGCAGCGCTATGTTTGTAAATGCTCGTTTTCGTAGTCTTTTGGGTCGATCTAGTCGGGGGTGAACGCGAAGGTTTGGGTTGCACAGCTTTGGCGGGCTTGGAGGTAGCCTTTAGAGGGGCTGGCTGGGATTTAGGGGCGACCAGCGGAGCGCGAGGTTGGTCAATGCCGTAATCCTGCTCGCTATCTGACCTGTCATGAGTGATGAATGGTCTTTGTCGTACAGTTTCCACGCTCTCCGGGCTCGACTCCTCGGCTGGCAAGGGTTCTTGTTCGGTCAGCTCGTCTTGCCGCGGCAAAGCGTCCTCGAATTGATCTTGATCTTTATTATCCTCATTCTCAAGATTTCCTAATGTTTGTAAAAATTCTTCCCGAACATCCTCATCAAGGACTTCGCTCATGTTAATGAAGTCGCGAGCGTAATTCCATTCGCCTGTGCGAGGCAGCACGTGAAGGGTGTAGACCTCTATGATCCTTATTCGAGCATTCAGATCTCGAGGAGTATCTGTTCCACCTCTTGGAGAGTTGTGATCTGCACGCAGAGCATCGAATTCATGTGATCCTTTGAAACGATCCGTCAAGTCAAGATTCGGTTGGCTCGATGCGGAAAGGTATGACTCGAGGTGTTGCTGATTGCCCGCCTGTGTAGTAGACTGGGCTAGTAGAAGCGATGCCAGGTTGAGTATCACATCTGCATCAACAATTCCTTCCATTCCACCGTAGCCTATATCAACAACCTCATTCCATATTGTCCCATCTTGAGCTTTGGTAACGAGGTTCCTCCATTCTCTGGCTCCAAATTCTCTCTTCCCTTCCTCTGGGCCCAACTCAGCAACCGCGTTCAGCAGGGTCAGATAAAGACTCCACACTTTGATTCTTGATTTTTGGCTTGCTCTAGCAACGGGTGCAACATCATCTATCGCTTCATCGTCGTGAGTACCATCTTGTGAGTGGGGAACAGTGATCAGAGGCTCAACGGTTGCGAGAGCTTCTGAAAATCTGCGAGTCACGAACAGAGTCTCGGCCTGTTTGTATACTTTCGAAATCTCTGATCTGGCTTTTCGCGGTGAGGGTAGTGAACCAACTGATGAGCCAAGGAGTCGTGAGGTCGATAGCGCTAGTTCTGTAGGGTCTACGAGCGCTGTGGATGACCCATTCATCCTATTGTTTAATATTGCAAACCACTGCAACGAAGAGTTACCTCTGGCAAACTGGTGGCTTGGGCAATCACAAAGGCGGATACAGGATGTCTCAGGTATCACTTCATTCAAATGACAGGGATCTTTAGTCGACTTTTTGTGACGCCGATCTGATTAGATATCTGAACCTTCTTTTTATTGACGTTGATGAATTTACTACTCTATTAATATTCTGTGTATTTTCTATATACTCTAAACGGAACCGCCTGTAATCAAATATCGAAATCACTTTGACACTTTGTATTGGTGAAGCATTCGGGACAATGCAGTGCTTGGAGCCCAACGTGTCTGCACATGACACGAGGGTGCCCTTCCTACAACAATCAAACCAAACACTCTGTGGTTGCGGCCACATCACTGGTGTTTCTGCTGACTGGCACTGATATACCCTCACTCCTCATCTTCTTTTGCATTTCACTTTTAGTTGTAGCACTGAGAGCAAAGAAAGTATGGACGTCACTGGCCATACTTTCCAAAGTCAGCTCTATTCCATCCTGGGAGCTATCTCGCGTTCCCACTTTGTTTCCTTTGATCTCGAACTATCAGGCATACCGGGCAAGCAGTTCAAGTCTAAGCCTACAGGGCAGAGTGAGGATGGAAAACAGACGCTTCAGCAAAGATACGAAGAAACTAAGGCGGCTGCCGAGCGGTACCAAGTCCTGCAATTGGGCTTAACATGCGTGGAAGAGGATCGAGATCGAGGTGCGCCTCACACGCAATGTTGAATCTTGATGGGACCTAATTGACTTTAGGGGTCTATGTTGCACGTCCATACAACTTCTATCTGAATCCTGTGCCAGACAAGAAGTTGAACATCGAGCGGGACTTTTCATATCAGAGTGGAGGTAAGACATATCTCAGCGTCAAAAGACAGCTGACCGACATTTTCAGCTGTCGAGTTCCTTCTTGGGCATGGATTTCATATGGAGGCTCCGTTCCTAGATGGCGTACCGTACTTCTCAAGAGAAGAAGAGGCAGCGTCGAGAGCCGCTGAGGTTGCCAAGCGGGACAGGAACAGATTTGCTGACATCTTCATACGGGATGGAGACACAGAGTCGCTGGAATTCATTCAAAGGGTGAGGCAGGAGGTCACGGCCTGGCGCAATCGCGGCACAGTAAGCTCTTTTTTAATTGGAATTATTAGAGTCCTCGACTTACATACCTTCTAGCCAGAGCCTTCTTACTTGAACATCGCGCCAGTCAACCACGCTGCACCAGGCTACAATGGAAGAGGTCTAAATGGTTACCAAAAACGCCTAGTCCACCAGCTCGTCCGCGCTGAATTTCCAGATCTCGTCTCAGTCTCGAAGCAAGATTTCGTACAGTTGGTCCCTTTTGACCAAGAGCGTGAAGATGCTCAGCTACAGCGAAAGATTGCATGGTTCGAGACTAACCTAGCACGTCAGGTAGGGATCAGGTGGCTTGCGGAGGCTATGTGCCCAGATGTCGATAACGTTCTTCCCAAAGGACGTGTGCCTCCATTTGCCTCCGGCAACCTCGCAGCGTTAGCAACCTCGACATATCCGCCCATGGACATGACGGAGGAGGAAAAAGAAGCCCACGTCCTTCGATTTGCCGAGCTTTGTAATACACTCAAGGAAAAGCGAACTGTTCTCGTTGGACACAATCTGTTCTTGGATTTGATATATTTTTACACCTTCTTTTTCGGCCCACTCCCGGACCGAGTGGAGGGTTTCCAAAAGATCATCGCACAAATGTTCCCTCTCGTATTTGACACCAAATATCTTGCTGACAAGATCAATGACAATTCCCCTCTCTACAAGTCATCTCTTCAGGAAATAGACCAGGAGCTTTCCAAGCTTCCTGTTCCGATCATAGGTATAAACTTCAACGCGTCCCCGAAGGGTCTTGAAACATGAGTGTGTTAATTCTTGAATACAGAAACGCCCCTGGAGCATAGCAGATACCTCTCGGACTCACCGTTTCACGAAGCAGGCTTTGATAGCTTTACAACCGCTAAAGTGCTTATCAGCCTTTCTGCCAGAATCGAAGGAGCTGCGAAAGGAGATGAGTCACCAATATCGGAAGAGGAAATATACTACCCAGCAACAGAAGACGCCAGCCTCCGTTCTGATCTCAATGACTTATTGACCAGGAAATCGATCTCGGACGAAGACGCCTTGAACAGGAGAAAGCAGATTGCTCAGGTGTTTCAGAAACGCGAGGCACCAGAAACTCCAGCAGAGACACAGGCCGCATTGGACAGGCAAGCCGCGCTCTTCAGAGACTTAGGCCTTGACGATGAGGAGCCACAGTCAGGATTCCAGACCAACAATCGTCCACCAACCTCAAATAATCCATACGCACTCCTCCAAGATGTAGGTCTCAATGACGATGCAGAGCACCAACCTGCGCATGAGGTTTCAGCTTCCATGCCAGCTGTGCACACTATGATGCCTGCTGGAGGCAGCCCCTTTTGGGTCCGCTATGGCAACAAGTTACGCGTCAATGGTACGGTGGAGGAAGTCTGTGTCATCAAGTGAAGCGGATAAATTCAAAGAAGGCTTTCGCGGTTTCTCTCCAGAGGTCGGATATCACTAGCCTTGGCAGGCATCACATGTCGCTCGGCACAAAATATATCTGTCAGTAGAATAGAGCGACCATCCAACCTACTCAATTCCTGATTTTATCTCTCTCGCGAGCCATATGGAATGTCCCCATGCAAAGCTCTGCATGGTCTTGGTTACTCGAGCAGCCTTTCAAAGATGCCAATAGGCTCCTTCTTGCCCACCGTCTATTGCTGGCTCCATCAAAGGTGGGATATATCCTCTACCAGCCCTTGTTCAAGTCTGATTCGGATCTCGAATTGCAGGTCTTTGGACATCTCTGTCGCCCTTGCGAGCTTGATGATGCTGCTTGATCTCCACTAAACAGATAGTTCATCTTCAGACCATCTTGCTTCGCGCTACGTATCCATAGCCCAAAATGATACTACGTTGTAGTAAAAAGAGTATCCTCCTATCGAACAGTCAGCTCTAGAGCCCATTCTAAAATTGCCTTGCCGATCTACCTCTCTAAGATACTCCCCAACATCCGCTTGCCTGAAGCACACAATGCCCGTCGGCTCAAGTCTTCTTGCCTCAGCTGTCGATCGTGCAGTGACACCGAAACCCTGTGCATCTATTAATTGTCTGCCCCTCTCCGATCCCCAACAGCTGCACTATGGCTGACTAACCAGTGGCATATCGTCCATCCCCAGAACGACCACTCCCTGATGCTCCGGACAATCCTCGCTCCACCTTCCTACGTGAGCTTTTACGATATTCCCTCCATACTGTAATTCGAGTCAGTAATTATCAACGAAATGCATATTCGTCTGTGCATTACAAGAAATGGCATCACTCCGTTCTGTTTCACCCATAGCTGAAGTAGTCATTAGCCAGAAACCCCCAATTTCCGCGCGCTGACCGAGCGAACCTTGTAGCGAGCATGTGGCGCTATGACATTCAACGACGTGATATGCAGCCGGAATTTGCCCGTCTTGGTGAACTTGCCTAGCCGAAAGATGAGTATATATTACCTGGCACAAAGACCCGCACCGGTAAATCGAGTCGCCAAATACCTAAGCAAGTCCCGACGGAAAGCAAACTCTCGCGCGCGACACACGTGGAGAGGTTCGCGAGATGTTCGGAGCAGTAGTAGACTCGGTTTTGGTTGCCGAGTCGGAAGACCATGCGGGTTTGGTCCGTAGTGAGGTTGGAGTCCGGCGGGGCGATGAGGTTTTTGATGGAGGGACCCATGTAGTTGGCCAGTTTCGAGAAGAGGGTCTGCGTCTCGGTTTCAGTGAGGGGACGCATGGTGAGGTTGATGGAGAATCCAATATGCGTGGAATTTGACGGATGTCTTTGCATTTACAGTGGTCTGCAGTACCACCCGGGCAAAATTTTGGCGCTAAAGGAAGATGCCCGCGAGGCCCGCTCATTCGGGTGCTGCCGCTAGATCAGCCCTGCTTGATATTACTCCACCAGTCTCTGCTCTTCGTTCATTGCTGTCGCCCAACGATGCAGTCTACAACTTGCCAGCGGAAACCAAATTCTCTGATGCGATTTCTTTTTTTCACGAGAAGGGAAGGGAATACATCAAGGATTAGTGGTTCGTGAATGGGTCATGGATGTTGGGTTGGAAGTTCTTTTTTGGGGGTTTTTGGTATAGGTCTTTTTTGTTTTTGCTTGGGCAAGACGCGATATCAGGGATCAGATTTCAACATCTTCGATAATAAAAGAAGCATTGTACGAGCGCCATAAGGAATCAAACATAATACGAACTAAACACCTCCGCCAAACACGATCTCAACCGAAAACTGACCGTCCCTACCGTTCCTCTACACACAGGACCTTTTTGAAGTCCTTTACAAAGCACGCGTCGCCAGTGCTATGCCGTGGGATGCATCTGCCCATTATAAACGCGATATGCGGTAGCGGTAGCGTGCGAGCTGCTGGGCAAAGGACCACCTTCCGCTACCGCCCATAGACCTCCAATTTATCTGCACGCTTATAATCGGCTTCCTAAGCTTTTCGCAACTCGTATAGCACATTTCTCAGCATGAAGCATTAGACGACATGCGACCATGTCTAGGTATTTTCCAAGTCGCCGCATGCGACTTGTAGAAGTCCGACTCACAGAGATCAGCCTAGGCTCCCACCATTCGATATCTTCTCATGTTTAGACGAACACTTAAAATGAAGTACTACACTCTGACAAAAGTCTTGCTTCTCAGTGCAATCACTTCAGCACGTACTCTATTACAAGAAGGGGACACCGAACAGAAGAGAAAAATAACACGCAGGTAATGTCATCCGCACTCATGACGGGAGACTGACATCGTGCACAGCGTACAGAAGAGGAAAAGTTATGAATTATGACATAGCCGTCCCAAGCCCCGAGATTGGCGAAGCACTCGGTGACCTGCTACACGTGATACGGGAAGTTGTGCCTTCCATCGTTGCGGACGCGGAGCAAAGCGAATCGCATCCCAGCGCAGCCTATCGAACGTTCTTTAAGGACACAGCCAACGCTCCGTTCGTCGCGCAGCTTTTGCGAAACGCCAGCGTCGGCAACGCCATGTACCCCCCCATGCCTCCCTGGAGCAGTGGCAGTCCGACGCTCATCTATGTGGATGAAAACACCCCACCCGTCAAATTCGCACCCACACAGGATTCCTATGAAATGTGCAAGGCTGGAGAGTCCGTGGGAACTGCTGCGTTTCTTGCTAGGAATTTGCCTTACATCATCATCTGTCCCGACTTTTTCGAAGGTCGTCCCCCATTGTCATTAAGTAAATCTTGCCCGCGCGTCACCCATGCCGGCACCTCTTTCCAACACAACAGGAGACTGGAGCCAGATTATGCTGGGCAACGCCTGATGGAAAGCCAAGTGTGGATTTTGTTGGAAGAGGTTGTGCATTATTATCTCGATTCCCATTTACCCCCCGTCCTAGGACCTGAGCCTGAAGTTCGTGATGTCAATAAAGCTTGGGAACTCAACGCTGCTCTTTCCTTGGGCAATGCGCAAAGCTATGCATACTATGCAGCCAGTAAGTCCTCTCTCTCCTGATACAGAGTGCCGATGGACCGGTATTGACATTCGGCTTTAGCTTTGCATTTGAATTGCAACAGGTGGCCCAATGCGCCCGCCGGTGATGGGTATGATCTGCGCTAAGTGGAAATTTGACCACGACGACTTTGCGGTCGTGGCTTTGGACCAAGCGATTGAAATGCTTGAAGGCGTCGCGGACGTCGCGGAAAATGATGTCACCATCTGAAAGCTACTTTGTTTATACCTTACGGGCGGGCCCTAGAATGGGCACATCATATTGAGACAGTAATTGTACTGTGAGTCCCTTACAAGCGTAGGTCAACTCAATTGGCATTTTTCAACGTCATTACAATGAAATCCACGCGGCGTATCGAAACTTCTGGAATATCCGATGAAAGTCTAGATCGCAATCAATCATAGCGCTGTTGCAATAAAGTGTCGTTAGAATCTGAAAGATCGTAATCCTCTCATCACTTTCCATGTCGCTGAAAACGGCTTTTCTTATACAGCTAACGATGGTGCATTCGTTTAGTACAATATCATAGACACGAAGTGCCAGCGCAGAGTATCTCATAGTGAGATTGTCTTCCGGTGTGCATTCCTCCTTACATGCCAAATTGCCAAAGTGTAGGTCCAGTCTTGCGTTTCGATTTTCGTCGGATCGTAGCATCAGTATAGTCTAGGTGTGCGGAATCAATGTGAAAGCAAAGGATACATCATTAAGTTATTAGACCTGCCAACCAGCAGCTTCGTGGTTCCTCTTCTTCTGCTTCTCGTGACGCATCTCCCAGAAGTGGAAGCAAGCCCAGAAAAGGAGCGTGACGATGGTAAGAGGCAAGCTCAGGGCGAAATACACTTGCACAGGGTTAAGATGGGCGTAAGGATTGGGCCGCCGCCCTGTATAGTCCGCTTGGAAGATGTCGGTGCTCATCAGCGTCTAAGGAGGAGACAGTCTGCAATCAGCTTCACATGCGTCTTGTTGATAGTGAGAATGGATGGAGACAATAGGAATGAGTCGCAACCCGCTGTACAGAACGAGGCTTACCGATAGAAAAATGTTACCTACAGAGATAAAGGTTCCAGGCAAGAAGAATAAAGTTACAAGTGTGATGACTTTCATGGAAACCGTTTCGATCTTCGTTTTGCGGGCAATGTCGTTCATGTCTGCGGTCATCGTGGCCATGCTCTTTGTTGTATATTTGTTCGTTTGGGTGTTCTGATATTCGAGGATACTGTGGAGCTGGTCCTCTTTTAGCTTCGCTGATTGTTGGAACTGCATGATCTGCTTTACCAAAGTCTTGCGGTCTTCAAGGAGCCGCAGCAGGGTCTCGAGCCTCGAGATCTGCATCTGCATGTCATGCTCTAGTCCGCCAACCCGGAGCTCGAAGTCATCAATGGTGTCTTCGCAACTGTTTGCTAGGTCTTTTGGGAAGTCTTTGCGCTTGGAGAGTGACCGGTAGTATTGCCTCAATTGCGAAAGAATGTTGATGTTTTGATTCAGTACCAAGACAGCCTCATTGGCTTTCTCTGCAACTTCGTGAACTTTCCGCAATTTTCCAAAGGAAAAGTCTCGCTTTTCGTCTTCGACTTTGACATCACTCGGTGTCAGCGGAATCTCTGGCTTGTCGCCGTCATCGTCATCATCATCATCGTCCGGGGGCATAGGTTGAGAAACGCCAGTATCTGGATTCTCGTACGTCTGAGGGGCGGATGGCCGATGCTTCAAGGCTGGTTTGAAGGACCCCTTTTCGGTCATACGTGATGCCGTCCGCGAGAACATCGAGAAAGTTCTTTGCGTGTTGGTACGCGATTTTGATGGTACATTTTCCGTGGGTGTCGGAAGAACAAAGGGCACATGAACAGGTGCCGAGAAAGTATTTCGTGTCATGCTTTGGAATTTTTCCTCGAGGAAGTTGATGTACCATCGCCAATTCTCGAATGACCAGGCGCAGAAGATCATATGGGTCTCCAACGAGGCCATAAAAGCTCCATCCATTGACCCAAAACCCGAAGGTTCATGAGGAAGTCGATCGCTGGTCGCAGACTCTATACGCCGTTTCATGAACTCATCACCTTTGACGACGATCCAATTTGCTCGCACCTCCTGCATGTCAAATGAATGATGGACAGCACAATGGCGGATAGACCACCCATCGGAATCGGATGGCTCGACCGACTTCAGATTATAGCAGACTTGAAACCTCTTGTCTACAGGCCTAGCGTTGGGAGCGGTGTTTCGCCAATGCTGAGCCAATTGTGTTCTCTGACGAAACCCACTGAAGTAGAAATCTTGTGCGTACGACTGGAAGCCAAACGGAAAGAGAAAGTCAACGAATTCAGGCATAACCCGAAAGTATGTGAAGCATAACATGAGCATCTCCCGAGAGACCTTGAGTCTATCCCTTGAATTCGCTGCATGTACAAACCTACAGTCATTTCATCAATCGCCGATACATTGCGGCAGAAGGTTGAGTGTTACTCACAGAAAGCTGCATAGCTGACTTCTCGGCGGAGTACGGGATGGAGGGATCCCCAAATGCTCTCTCAAGCGCTCAGCACTCTTTACATGACTCGGCCAGAAATCTAACAGATTGTTTTAGTCAACGCCGAGGCCAATTCACGTCCTTGGGGAGATGACGTTAAAACGAACCTTTCGCGTTGTTTCCTAAGTCCAGAAAATCTATTGCAGCTTGGGTCTCATCGGTAAACAATCGAGGCTCTTGCGAGTCCAATTGGTGGCGGATGGCATGCAAGGCATAGGGGGTTAGAGTTGGATCAGATACATTTTGAGGGTAATTTTGGGCATCATCACACAAAGTCAGCGACGGTACTAGCACTTGTGCCATATCTAAGTAGAATTAAGATTGTCTGAAAAACTGAAGCCTCATAGTGTTGGAGACGGAAGATATCGCACATAGTTATAGATTATAAGCTGTTAAGCTAACTAGGCTTTAACATTATACAGCCCAAGGATGGGGGGGCTAAGGGCCCCAAGAACTGCAGATGACTGGGATTATGAGCCCCAATAAGAAAAGAAGAAAACATAAAGCAAGGCTGTGACTGTGCGCCTGTGCTCCCTCCCGCCAGCATCCCAGAATCCAAGACAACGCCTTCCGCCCCCGGGGTACTTCGTTAAATCGTTGTTCAAGTGGTCTCATGAATGTCAGAGAAGGCGATGCGCAGCTTCGCTTGGCAACTTGTCGCACAGCCCAAGGCAGTTCCGAGCACTCTATTCGGTTATCTCCGAAGGCTATGCTTTGGGTTTGCGTCGCTTTAACAAACCATTCTTCTCATCCTACATTCACGTCAGGAGGTTGATTGCTCTCAAAGGACACGAGTGAAAGCCAACGTCTTTGAGGGCTCTAGGCACCCAGAATCTGAACTGGTCACCCTTGCGCTACGACCACGTTAGTTGTCCGCCGTGGACTGGCATGAAAGGCACATGCCTTGATACAATATTTGTAGTTTCCCCATTTTTCATACAGGAAGCCATCGATGATATTCTCATCCAGCCGATAATGATCGATGTAATCATACTGCCACACGGCATTGGGCGAAACTGACTCCGGCATCGTTGAGGCTCAAGTACCCTAACAACTTCGGGGCGATCTTGGACGTTCCAAGGCCTTATGGGTAGGTGTGGCGAGCCAGCGAAGGGATTCCACCTCGTGATTATGCAGGATCTGAAAACAAGCAAAAGATCCAGAGGATGTGTGGGAATGGAATGGAAATGATCGATGAAACATGGACAGCTGCGCCAAAAGCAGGGTATTTATCTTATCGTCACCTTCTCCCAATGCATTTGAAGTCTTCGAGCCGCACCAGCGAGCCAGCTTCAGGCAGCCATTCAACATTACCATTCGAGCGCTTGCACCTGCTTCAAAGTTCAACATTTCATCTTGCAGGAGTAAAAGTATTCCATAGTGTACCATGTACCGATATGAGGTTGTGGGCCTTTTCAACAGCCACGCCAGCCTCACCCATGTGCCAGATTTTTATCTTCTTCGAAAATGAGGGTTCCTTGGTTGCATCCTTACCCTGCAAATGGATGGTTTGGGGCTTGCCCGGCACCCCGGTCAAGCACTGCATGCAGCAGTCAGCCTCGATTGGCGGGGGATTGAGGAACATAAGGGGTTCTCGCATTGCCTCGGTGGCATTCCGCCCATCCAATAGCCAGCTCTCAATCGTATCCTTATTATTAAGGTCCTGAGTCAGATCTGCTTCAGTACTAGCCTCATGAAGAAGGCAACCGGGCTGTCACTCGACTAGAAAAGGGAAAAAAAAGAGAGGCAGGGGGGAGTGTGTGTGAGGGAGAGAGATGGACAGCGCTCAGGGAGGGAGTCACAGCTTTGAGCTGCTTCGCCTTCTTCTCAGGCATTTTTATTCCTTACTATTATCATTTCATTATTGCAAATTATCTTCTCTTTCATTCGTGACACCGTTTTTGCTCATGTCCAATGCCCAAGTCACCGCCCTCCGTCATATAAATACTGCTACTCGACTATGCTATTACCTGCCGATCTTGCGCCTGTGCCACCAGCGCCATGGTCGAACAGGACGCCCAACATTCCGACGCCCTCCAAGCCTTCCACACATGGAGGAAATCTCCCGAAGCGCTATTGCCAGGTATCGGCGGTCCTGGCATCGAGACGGAATACATGTTTATTCCCAGATCGAATCTAGAAAATTACTTCAAGGGACCTCGTCGGCTTGAGAACCTACTGGACGCTCTGCTGACCAGTGATGAGAGACCTGCAGTGGATCCGAATTATGTGCGCGAACACTATCTGCAATCTTTCGCAATACTATTGTGTATTGGAGAAGGCCGCTTCATTCACTACTTCCAGCAATACAAATCCTTACGCGACCAGAAATTGCCGTACCGCAGCCCGCCAGATGATTTCCCTTTCATGAAACCAGAAAAATTCGAGGAGTTTAAGAGAGAACAATGGCAATTTTGCGCCTCGAAGCTCGAATACAGCATGAATGATCGCTTCAAAGAGGAGGACATCTTGCCCATTATACGCAAAGAGAAGATTGGAGAAGGGGGAAGCGCTATTATCTACAGAATCGTAGTTGCAGAAGATTACAATTTGCTGCGACCGCCTGAGCATGTCATACCGGTACGCTTGGCTCCCACGCCCAACGCTCTCGCAATCGGCTAAATTGGAGCAGAGACGCCGCCACCAGCATAAGAACACATTTGTCCTGAAGACCTATCGAAATGCAGAAGCTGAAGAAAACTACAAAGTTGAGCGTGATGCATATATCAAATTGAGATGGACGGGGAAACCATCTCCTCACATCATTGCCTACTACGGTGGCTTTGTTCACGGCGATTCGTACAACATTATCTTGGAGTATGCAGATCAGGGAACGCTAGAGAATTTCATGAGAAGAACGAAGCCACCGTCAGTCACAGAGGATATCGTACTCTTCTGGGACAGATTCTTACGTATCACGCATGGTATCATGACGATTCATGGTCACATTGGGAGTGACAGCTCGGCATCTCAAATACTAAAGGGGTATGTTGTATGTTCTGAGCCCAATCCGATAGTAGTCACCTCTGATTTGTTTGCCCACAGATGGCATCAAGACATAAAACCGGCCAACATATTGGTGTTTGGTGGAAACGCATCCTCGCCATATGACTGTGATTTCAAGATCGCAGATCTAGGACTCACTCATTTTAAACCCAGCTTCTCACAAGAGAATGATCCCTCAGATCTGGACGCTTTTGGTACCCGCGCATATGGTACCCAGAACCTTCGACTCCCCTTTCTCGAATTTGGTTGACGAGTGATTAGGTGCACCGGAGACCTTCAGATCCCACAGAGACTCCGAGGCTTCCCCTTTGCAAGTCACACCGGCCGTCGATATTTGGTCGATTGGCTGTGTCCTTAGCGAAGTATCAGTTTGGGCTCATCGCGGCTGGAAAAAAGTTGTCGAATACAGACGTCAGCGAAGCGTGGAGATCCAAGCTAAAGGGGGTGGTGAGGGTGAACACATTTTTCACTTCGAAGGCAATCTCCTCGACGCTGTCGACAACATACATTACGATGTCCTTGAGAATTCCCTTTCCAGTCACCATATCACTAAGTGGGTGTTGGACAGCCTCGTCAAAGACATGTTGCAGCATGGAGCGCGGCCTTCTGCTAGGTTTGTTTTCGAGAAGACCAAGCGAATTGTCAAAGATGCCGAAAAGAAATTCGATGTCTCGGTAGAAGGGCATGCGGCTAGGTTTGCAGAAAACACTGATGACCAGTATTCCGATATCAGCGAAGCCACGAGCAGGACACGAAGTTCCCCTCAAGGTCCGAATGGGCATTACCGTCCACGAGCGGAAGGAGAATGGCCACCAGGAGAGCCCCACCCCCCTGATGGCGATTCTGTGCCGTCTTCTCCATCTTCGAGATCGCAATCACCTCCTTATAGACATCACCATAAGTCAACGAGCCAAAGCAGTAGACCTCGCAGCTTTGGTGCCACAGGCAATACGCAAAAGGGCGGACAGCCTTCACACGTCATTCCTATCCAATTGCCTCGTCGTTCAACCGCTGCCAACACCATTGAGCGTCCTCCTCCGCAGAATGTACAGCAGCGTCGGGACGAACCGGTACGACCTATTCTATCCATCCATCAAGGTCATGAGTGGAGGGAAAAAAAGAAAAAAGGCGAGTTTACAGTCTTGCCTGGAAACGAGAATCTGACCTCTATGAATCAGAGAGATCATGTGAGTCATGTCCTTTTAAGACAGAAGCATGCTAACAGCTAGCTCTAGATCTTTTTAATTGACAACTCAACTACGATGAAGCAGTACAGCAGAGATATAGAACGTGTCGTCTCATTGTTGGCATACATATTAAAGAAATCAGACAAAGATGGTCTCGACATCTACTTTACCCAGACCCTGACAAAGGTGAATTCGCAGAGATCGTCGAAGCTATCGATCGTGATAAAGCAAGAGCCCTTCCAAGGCATAACGGACATGCGAGGAAGGCTACAAAATGTTATGCAAGAGCATATAAATAACTTTGGGACATTGATTACCCCCCCGAAGCCGTTGTTTGGACGTCGACCTCCTCCTCAACCGCAAAGGCCACTAAGCTTTTACATCCTGACGGATGCTAAATGGCAGCCCACTGACGTTGGAGGATTCATCAAGGACCAAGTGGTCCAACGTATGATTGCCAAAGGTTGTCCCAAGGAACACGTTGCCATCCAATTCATCCGGTTTGGTCATGATCAAGCGAGCATAAACAAGCTTGATGAACTGGACCACGGTCTTGGTCTCAAGGCTATCGGCATGTTAGTTGACCCTATGCGTGCTTTCGTTATCGATTGACTAACATGCTGTTCTCGAACATTAGGGATATAGTGGATCACACCTACTGGGATGGTAACGTGTGGAAGTTGCTGCTGGGTGCTCTCAACGACTGGTACGACGATGACCCGACCTAGATAATCTAAAAGGCCGCTTTTTTGTTTTCTCCAAAGAGATATGTCTGTGCCTCAACACCATCGATGTGCAACACCTTCTGTAACTCTTGGCAGCGTCCAAAAAACAAAGTCTCGAGGAAACATGGGGTCCATGGAGTAATGGATGGGATGATACCTGGACAGCTTATGCGTGTATGAGTATGATGGTAATTATGCGTGAATGAGCGGGAGTTTAATGATCAAGCCCAGACGGTGGCATAATTGTTGGAACCATGCACCTGGAAAGGTCATGATGTGATTACCGAAGTGCCTTATATAGATAATGTATTATAGAACGTACTGACACTGGACATTTTCACTCCGCTGTGTAGATATGTAATGCATTGTCTCATCCTGAATGGCATTTGAGCCACTATAGATCTCAATGTGCCTTCCCTGGTCCCAAGTCATGTTGCTCCTACTAAGGATCCCCCAAGTCCGCACCGAAAGCGTCCAAGTCAACGTCAACGTCCACCTGTTCGTTGTCGCATCTAAACATTGGACGGAAGACCTCCAAACCGCGATATTTTCGCAATGAACAGATTTCAGACAATACTCCGAGTACAACAACGCTGAAGAACCAACCTTTCTACACTTGTTACGGCAGAAGCTTTTTGATTGCACTCGGTCTGGTAACTTATGACCTGTTGAAAGAATTTGGGGTGTCTAAAGTAGGTATTGATTGATTGATTGATTTATTCATACTACCCTGAAGTTAGACCCTTAGTGGGCCAACTATGCGAGATGTGCAATCTATCTATCGAATCTAATTGACTGAGACCATTGAAAGAGGCTACCCTACGGTCGCCGGACCCCTTTCGTGAAGAACCATATCCTGCTTTTTGACCCGAAACCCTTGGTGTTTTCTATGTATTGTAGATTCCGTATGGGGTGGGACCCCTCTAAGCCCGGGGGTCCCAAAGAACAGTATCCCAATTCCAACTCTTTTCCATTCCAGCCCACTAGACGGAGTTGCCCTGACGACTCTGAGGGTCACTACTTCTCAGAGTCTATTGCTCGGTAGGCGGCCGAGGTTCAAGATCCGGTATCACCTTTATCGAGGAATGAGACGGATACGTTTCGATAGGGCGAAGTCGAACGATTTGAAACCGTATATATCGAGGCACTCCGGAAGAGGACAGAGTGGATATTCGCTCGTGTTGTAGGCTGAATAGGTAGTCGATGACGGTAGAAGAATATGCCCTCTTGNGGTAAGAGGGTGTGTCGGTATTGCGGAGGCTTGATGTGAAGTGAAATGTAATGTAATGTCTAGATGTTGAGATCTGACAGTGTAGAGGCGTTACGGCCTTTGCTGAAATGACTGTTTATTGCTGACTGAAATGACACGTGGCATCTTGCGAACGCGTCGAGAGATTGACTGTATTTGCTGAATATGATAGGCTTATGAGAGGGCGAGGTCGGTAGATATTCATATCGTTGACTAGTATGGCTCAGTCGAAAGAAAGGCTTTTGATGGCCTGACTGTCGGAAAGAGTACGTGGCATTGCGCGATTTTCAGGGGGTCCTTGGACCCGAGGCCTACAGTCGTGTAAACCGCTCATTATGGGCACGGGCAGATACCTTATAATGAGCTGATTATCGTACTGTAGGCCTCAGGCCCATAAATGATGTCGTTGTGGTTGTGGGAACAAAAATGTGATTTTGCGCTGTTGTTGATCCCTTTTTCGGCTCGGTATGCAAACCTTNCAATTCCAACTCTTTTCCATTCCAGCCCACTAGACGGAGTTGCCCTGACGACTCTGAGGGTCACTACTTCTCAGAGTCTATTGCTCGGTAGGCGGCCGAGGTTCAAGATCCGGTATCACCTTTATCGAGGAATGAGACGGATACGTTTCGATAGGGCGAAGTCGAACGATTTGAAACCGTATATATCGAGGCACTCCGGAAGAGGACAGAGTGGATATTCGCTCGTGTTGTAGGCTGAATAGGTAGTCGATGACGGTAGAAGAATATGCCCTCTTGGGGTAAGAGGGTGTGTCGGTATTGCGGAGGCTTGATGTGAAGTGAAATGTAATGTAATGTCTAGATGTTGAGATCTGACAGTGTAGAGGCGTTACGGCCTTTGCTGAAATGACTGTTTATTGCTGAAATGACACGTGGCATCTTGCGGACGTGTCGAGAGGTTGACTGTATTTGCTGAATATGATAGGCTTATGAGAGGGCGAGGTCGGTAGATATCCATATCGTTGACTAGTATGGCTCAGTCGAAAGAAAGGCTTTTAATGGCCTGACTGTCGGAAAGAGTACGTGGCATTGCGCGATTTTCAGGGGGTCCTTGGACCCGAGGCCTACAGTCGTGTAAACCGCTCATTATGGGCACGGGCAGATACCATATAATGAGCTGATTACCGTACTGTAGACCTCAGGCCCATAAATGATGTCGTTGTGGTTGTGGGAACAAAAATGTGGTTTTGCGCTGTTGTTGATCCTTTGGGTCTAGCCATTGGGAGTCTCCCAACTCGAGCTCGCAAATCATCTGATCTATACCTAAAATGGTAAGGCTTCGGATGTAGTTTAAGCCCGAAAGAGATAGCTTGGGTGTGGGAGCAGCGTCTGAGGACTGAGGCAAACCTACCTTATGGGCCAAGGCGGGTTCTTGCCTCCTTCGCGCCGGCGTCCTACCTTAGTCCCAAAGGCTAACAAGTTAGCGCTGGAACTAAGCTCAAAAAAGTCTAGATCGCTTCGCGGACTTTTGTTGTAGGACGCCTGCTCCAGAAACCCCGTTTTTATCCAAAACGAGCTTCGTGTCAACAAATTTTTGAATCAATCACAGATCCATCAATTCTCATCAAAACCACTTAGAAATATATACTACGACGCGTAGAATTATATAGCGAATTCGTTAGTAACAAAATCTAACTCCCTACGGCAATATCCCGCGTTGTATACCTTACTAACCTTCGAGGACAGTTGACACCAGACCTATTACGTTCCCTATCTAAATGACCTAACCAACGGGTTACCTCTTTCCGGCAACGGGTCTCGGCGCTAGATTTCCTATCTCTCAGCGTCCGAGACCCTCCAAACACGGCATTCAAATCGAATTATCAATGATAGAAAGGGGGGGAGCATGTTGATCAAAAGTCCTAAACATGCCAAGACTTTTCGGATCCGGACCCGGACCCGGACCCGATAGCCAAACTTGGGCCATCTTCCGAATATTACTATAAATTTCAGTATTCTAACTAGGGCAGTCGATTTTCGCTGTAGGCTTGGCATATTTAGAATAGAATACAAGAAACAGGGGGTTTTTGGTGCAGACCCCCTGCGGGGACCGACTCACTATGCAGCTAAAAATTAAAGTCACGGTCTAAGCAGGGGGTCGAAAGCTAATGGAGACAAGAAAATATGATGTGAGGGGGACGAGGGTAGTAGAGTGGAAGACTAGGTGTGAAGGGCGGAAGGTTCAAGGCTGAACCCTGGAAATTTTGAATACACGCTAAGCTTACCGAAATACACGTTCTCATAGAGTAAATTGAGCAATTAACTTTACTTTCAATTGTCAGAACCGTGCCCAGAGTCAAGTCTAATGGGGGTAAATTGAATAAGACAACTAGATAAAGAGCGAATATGTACACAGGAGAAGAGCGCTTAAATACTAGGAAGAATCCCCGCTAGCCTATGTGATAATGAGAATGTGTCAATGACCAATAAATACTCTATGTGCCTGACACATAGCCATAAACACTCCCTTTGTACCTGACAGCTAGGGTACGTCCGTAACATCAATGGTAGAAAACCGAAGACGCTTCGTAATCTAAACCACGTACAAATGGATCCCGTAATTACCACTATTCCAGATTATTAATCATGTATGAACCATGTCTAAACCGTTTCTAAGAACCCGCTTGTCTCCATTAGCTTTCGACCCCCTGCTTAGACCGTGACTTTAATTTTTAGCTGCATAGTGAGCCGGTCCCCGCAGGGGGTCTGCACCAAAAACCCCCTGTTTCTTGTATTCTATTCTAAATATGCCAAGCCTACAGCGAAAATCGACTGCCCTAGTTAGAATACTGAAATTTATAGTAATATTCGGAAGATGGCCCAAGTTTGGCTATCGGGTCCGGGTCCGGGTCCGGATCCGAAAAGTCTTGGCATGTTTAGGACTTTTGATCAACATGCTCCCCCCCTTTCTATCATTGATAATTCGATTTGAATGCCGTGTTTGGAGGGTCTCGGACGCTGAGAGATAGGAAATCTAGCGCCGAGACCCGTTGCCGGAAAGAGGTAACCCGTTGGTTAGGTCATTTAGATAGGGAACGTAATAGGTCTGGTGTCAACTGTCCTCGAAGGTTAGTAAGGTATACAACGCGGGATATTGCCGTAGGGAGTTAGATTTTGTTACTAACGAATTCGCTATATAATTCTACGCGTCGTAGTATATATTTCTAAGTGGTTTTGATGAGAATTGATGGATCTGTGATTGATTCAAAAATTTGTTGACACGAAGCTCGTTTTGGATAAAAACGGGGTTTCTGGAGCAGGCGTCCTACAACAAAAGTCCGCGAAGCGATCTAGACTTTTTTGAGCTTAGTTCCAGCGCTAACTTGTTAGCCTTTGGGACTAAGGTAGGACGCCGGCGCGAAGGAGGCAAATATTTTCGACCTTCCGTAAACAACGCCTTCGCGAGAAAATCGTCTGAATCGATCGAATTTGAAGCTTTTTTCTTTGCGACGTTGATGTAAGAGAGTAGACAGAGATTTCGAGTGTCTCGCTTAACCTTAAATCACATGACTAATAGTAGATATATACACTTCCGTCTGTGAGAATCAACCATCAAGATAGTTAGAATCGTTGAAAATTTGTATGGTATATATTTCGTTGAAAGATAATAACAGTTTTGAATAGTTAATCATTGAAAATTTTAACTAGTGGTAATCTTTGAATAGTTTAAATACGGTTTCCATCAACCAAAAGCATGTCTATACCGTTGGAGTATCAAAACCATTTGAAAACCGTTCGTAAGAATCAGGTCTTTCCTATAAGGTAGGTATTGATATTCTAATTTAGGGCTAAACCTCGGGTTTTGCTTAAATGACGCACATAAATAAGCACTTTGCCCAGGATCCTCTCGGATGATGGTCAAGCCCCAAGAGCTGCCAATGCTTCTCTGCCATGTCTTCTCAACTTCCTTTGCGTATAGGTTATGTACCTGGTAAGTCTCTATACTCATCTCTTCTCCCACCACTTCAGATCCTGGCGACCCCTATTCACTGCCTACCCTGCGCCTCTTTCAACACACTTTGCTAATATCACCCAGAGCACTTCTCTACGCCCCTTTACTTTGCTCGCGAGCACTTCTCGCTAACATGTACACTCGTCCCCTTTCCCTCCGGCACAGGCCATATGGTTACATCTCTTCAATCGAATGACATAGACATCGGCATTGGTCTCACCGAGGGTTGGGTAGCCGGCATAGGCAAGGCCCAAGCCGAAAGCAAAGATGCGGGTTATAAGATGGTGGGCACATATGTGGAAACACCTTTATGTTGGGCAATAAGTACAGGAGCCAAGAGAGAAGATGTGGCCGGAGTGGAAAAGTTGAAGGGGGCAAAGATGGGTGTCAGTCGGGTTGGTAGGTACGCTTTCCATTCACAAAACTCCAAAACACTCATCGCTGACAATCGGCGTAGTGGATCTTACGTGATGGGCTTCGTCCTCGCCGACACCCACAATTGGCTTTCCCCACCTTCTACCTCATCTCCTTCCGTACCCCCGCCCTTCGACATCATTCCCTTGCAAACCTTCGCCAGGCTCCGCGAAGCAGTCAACGACCGCGCTGCTGACTTCTTTATGTGGGAGCACTTCACCTCGAAACGCTACTATGACAACGGCGAAATCAAACGCATTGGCGAGATATACACACCCTGGCCGAGCTGGCATATAGTCGCTAGATCTGAGCTCGTCGGAGATGAGCGGATAGAAGAGCTGCTTGAGAAGTTGAATCTGGGGATAAAGTATTTTGAAGAAGATCAGGAGGAGGCGGTGCAGTACATTAGCACTGAGCTGGACTATTCGGCTGAGGATGCGAAGGAGTGGTTGAAGACCGTGAAGTTCGCAGAAGATGTGAGGGGTGTGAGGGCGAGTGTGGTACAGGAGACTGTGACCGTGCTCAAGAAAGCAGGGGTGCTGGGGCAGGAAGTGAGGGAGGAGGGTATGGTTGGGATTCAGAGGAAGGGGTGACAAGGAGCATATGGCAATCACGGACCGCGGTGTTTGGGCCACAGGGTCTAACCTTCATCCTGCGAAGCTTTGGAACCATCAAGCAGCTGGTCCTTTTAGCAGCCCTCCTCTGGCCACAGCGCTGGTAGTTCCGAAATTCCACCATCGAATCGAGAAGTGTGTTCAGTCTTACTCAGGGCATTACTCTTGTATGAGACGGGTCTGCATCTTTCAATTACTTCCTGAACTCACTCGGTGCTTTATATCGGCTTCAAAGCCAAGTCTTTGATTAACCATTCGGACACGTAACAGCCGTCGAGGTCCCACCATCAAGAGCCTGTGGCAAGAGGTGCTGAAGGACGACTACCAGGCGATTGATAGGTGGGAAAGGCAATAAAAAGGTATTCGTAGCCCCAAGCTTGAGATAACCCATGCTGCGCAAGGCGTGAAGAAGTCTTCACTGATCATCTACAGCCCATCACACTGGGAAGTGATTTAGCCATCGATCCGCTCTCCCCACCCTTTTGGCCCCTATTCATGGCTTGGAGACGCAGTCAATCTTGTCCCACTTGGCGCCCATCGGTGAGGTCATGACGGACGTGCAATGTGGGAGTAGATAAAGCTTCGCAAATATTCAATGACCGCAGTATGACCATCATATTCCGCGCGCTCAACGGCGAGCATTCCCCTCGTATCTTTGATCAAAAGATCTGCACCCCTTGCTACAAGAACTCTCACCATATCCAGTTTTGCTGGGTCGGCGGCCTCGTGCAGGGGGGTTCCAATACCTACGGCCCTAAGATGATAATAATTCTGTAGGCGGGTTTGATACATGGCGTGATTGATCGGAGGCCCTTTGTCGAGGATATTCTCTAGAACTTCGAGCTGATCGCGTTCGTTCCGTCGGACGGCATAGTGAGGTAATTGACCATGTTCGATTGATCCACCGTTGTCGAAAGGCAGTCGAATGACCGGAAAAGGCGCGTTGGGAACGGCCATCGAAAGTGGAGTGAAATCCAGCTCGCATTCGGCATTTGGGTCTGCGGCATGGTCTAGAAAGCACCTGGTGAAATTCTCATCTCCGTACGATATCCTATTTTACCATCAGCTCTATCGTCGACAACACGAACGTGAGATGTCTCAGGCGAGAGGCGGTGGGTCACCCCGGCTTATGAGTTTGTTGTTATCCAACCCCTTTATCAAGAGGCGCTCGAGAAGCGAATAGGACTTAAGTTCGACAGCTGTTCTGACATAATATTCATCGAACGACACCCCGACAGACATAAGGAACTGAGCAACCGAAACATGGTTGTTCTTCATCGCTGGTATGAAGGCACTGCCGAAACTACTTATTGTCGACCGCTTGTTAGGTGACTTGCCTCGCCACTCTGACTGAAATATGGCCTGAGCAGCGGCAAGGTTCACCGAAGCACTCGCGGCTTCCATCCTTTCGATCTCCGGTGGACCCTCGTGGATAGGCTCTGTTCAATTCTCTGGGTCAATCTCCTCCAAGGCTAGGCCATCTACTGCCAACGGCTCACGCTCTGCGAGAAATGCATCCTGATCAAGGCTGATCGAAGGTTCACGTTCGGTGGGCGCGTACAGCAGTCGGAGGGTCATCGCCAAAGGTGATTGATGAGGCTTGCTTCGTTGCATTGTCGGATATCATCAGGAGCACCTGAAAGTGAAGATGCGATATTCAGTGATAATCCCTACATCTAACAGGCTAGCGTGCACACTCCGTGTACAAGGAAAGGGATATAAGGGTAGATAATTTTCAAGAGACCCTGATGGGATTTGGACGAGATTTCGGAAAATATTCCAAATCTGGGGTAGACTCGGGCGCTAAATGCTCCCGAGAGCTCACTAAGGTACCTTAGTGAACCGCCGATGAAGCGTCGTTCTTCTTCATACTTATACTCCAGATCTATCACAAGAACATCTCCCTTCAGGCCTCATTTGCCGGCCCTGGTGTTTTGGGGGGGGGGAGGACAATCACTTGACGCCACCAGCGCTATTCGTATGTGCCAAAGCATGAGAGCTCTTTTTTCTTTTGTTGGCCTAAAATCTGCTAGAATGCCTAAAAGACCACGCCGACTTCCAGACGGCATATACCTGCAAGTTCCTTGGTCTTGCGCCAGAACAAGAACTCGAAGCTGAACCCCGCCAATACACTCAAAAAGATCTAGGGAGAAGATGCGAGTGATGCGGGGTGCAGGCCATGTGTGCTTCGCTTATTGGGTGCCAATTGATGTGCATCTTCCTGCACACTCTCAAATCCCGACGGTACTCGTACGTGTGAAATGATCGATAAAGTTAAGTACTGCCTATCACATGTAGTAATAATGTTGAATTAAATACTACCTCCATGACTGCTACCTTTCTTGGAAAATCTCTGCCACGTGTCTGTCCTTCTCTTTTGACACCATTTCGCCTACCCACTCTTACTTACCCTTGTGCTCTTCAATATGGTCATGAAGATGTCGAGTGTCAAAGAACTGTCTCAACTGAGCAATCTTTCCCTCCGAGTTGAACCGCACCAAGTCCACATGTAGGTGATCGTAGGGTTTATCTGGATAAGGTCCCCATTCACCAGTTAGTTTCTTTCAACTTCGGAAGATGCATCGATACTCTTTCCCCACGGATACTGACTTACCGGACTTTGAAGTAGCGGTAGACAGTGACTCCACCGCAGCCCAAGCCGAGTCACCGCCTCCGATGACACGCAGAACCTCCACCTTAAACGTCTCCATTTTCAACGCCGCGCCGATGGCACCGTAGGTCCCGTCGTGGAAGCTCTGCGCGGACTGGTGGCGAGCTCCGAGGTGGAAGTCTTCGCCTCCGATTATGACCACGTCGACATTGTCGGCGAGATAGGTGTTGAAGATGCTTGGGACGTCGCGGTTGGCAAACATCTCTTCGATCTGATAGGCGGTTGGATAGGGTGAAGACATGATGGCTGCTAAGTGAGTATGGGATGGTGAAGGAAGCTGGGGATGAGGAAAAAAGAGACGGTATGCAAAGGCCCTATATATACACTTCATTAGAAGCCTCATCTGAGCCCCTCTCCGGATTCCCCTTTGGGAATTCATTTCATGCCTGGACACGACAACTTGCATCTCAATCTACCGTATGCTCGGACAAGCACGGAGGATTGAGTAGGACTCAACTTGGTGGTCCATAAACTTTAATAGACGTATGCTCTATGACATTATACAGCGAACACAGAGCAAGAACATGGGGAAAAAAGACGCCAAAAAGAAGAAATGCATGATTCTCAGCACCAATGCTTGTAGAGTTTGCACACACTCCGCAACCGCTTATGTATGCTCTACGACATTATGCATCTCACAGGGAGCAAGAACACGGGGAAAAAAGATGGCAAAAAGAGAAATGCATGATTCTCAGCACCAATGCTTGTAGAGCTTGTACCCACCCCGACACCGCTCATGCATACTACGTATCCAGGTGGAATACGTGATGCGTAACCCACAGTATCCACGTCCGAACCCCCGAAAGCTCTCAAATCATCAAAAGACCTTTTATATCGACGTCATCTGCCTGCCTGACGATTTATGATGACATTCCTGATCGGCCCTTTAGTTGCCCACTTATTGACCACAGTCTTTCTCCGTAGCAACGGACCACAAGGTCAGTGGTCAGAAGCAAAAAGCTAAGTTATGCTATCCCCCTTCCAATATGTTCGGATAGCAGGGGCCGCGGGTGGTCATATGTCGGGATCGTCATTCCCGCGGCTCACTGCGGCTCACTTCACACTTGTGCTTAGGTACCTTACTGCGAGTACGTGGGTGCGGCAAGCTCGAAGTGACCAACCAAAATCGCTAAAGTGAAGTAATTTACATTCGAGGAAGGGGATGGGACAACTGACGTTAGTTACTCGATATGCACATCGCCCGATTCAGACTTCTGTCCCGGTCACAAGATTCCCGTTCTTTTGATTGCGCTGTTCATGGAGTGATTGAAAGCATCATGAGCCCGGCTCTTTCAGCCGTTTTCCTTCTTCTAGTTTCTTTATATCAGATCATGGAGTGATACAGATTATGAAAACGTACCGGGTGGGAGAAGTGAGACCATGTTTCAGCAAATTCCATACTCTTCCTTGACATGATGTTATTGTGGGACTACTTCAACCATACACTTCGCCGTGACAGAGCGCCTAACGCTGTCAGACGCTCTTGAATGATATCTCAATGAGTTCTACCGTATGGAGACTACATCCGCCTGCCTATGAGTAGTAGAACCTGAAGCCTCGCAAACTCCAAACGCAGTCTCCGCAGAACAGAAATCCTAACCCAACTCTATCCAACCCAGCGCAAGATCCGTTCCGTCTCAAATACACAAAACCCCCCCAGCCCCTCGAACACCCGAGATTCATACCCTCATCTCCTCCTCCACTACCGCAGAGGCTCCAGACTTCAGCATCATCCAGATCACCTAGCTTGCATTAGCACAACAATCCCCGCGGAAGTTCGCAAATAGCTTGCCTCACCACTCAAAAGGCCGCGGAACCAATCTTGTTCAGCACTATCATAACGAAAGCCAGAGCCAACAGGGCCAGGGCGAGTATGACTCCGAGGGCGATGGCGGCCTTATCTCCGGGATGAAGTCCTTGGTGCGTGGGACATGGAGGCGGAATGAGGACGGTGTTCGGGGTGGTGGGGATGGCAGGCATGCTGTGTGTGGTAGGTTGAGGAGAAGAGGGGGCCCTTGGGATGTGGAATAACAGTTTGGAGATCCAGGTGGAGGGACGTGATGCGGTAGGCAAGGGGGGATGGAGGGAGAGGGAGATGAAAGCAACGAACAGAACAAAAAGGAGCGGGCTTCTGGGGAAGGTGAATTCGAGGATGTGGAGGAGGACTAGCTTGTTTCGGGCGCGGCTTTGCGTTTCAAGAGCGGCTGCCTTTGCAGAAAGTCACACCGTGACGGTCTTGGCAAGGCGAACGGAGGAGAGGTAGCCAATCGGCCAATCCGTACGAAACGAGTCAAGCGAGGCTGCGAGCTAATTTATCATAGCTGTTGAGAGGCGATATAAGCGGAAAGGCAAGAGAAAACGCGCAGAGAGTCCAGTAACATCACCATATCTGGATATCATCACAGTGGCATGCGCAATTGTGTACAAATCGCGAGGAACAAAATTATGTATGCGGCCCCGGAATCAGGTTTAATGGTCCTGATAGGGTGCCTTTGATCTTTGCTGCAAGCTCGCTTTGAGATTTGGATCGTCCTGGAGCGGAGCGGACATATAAATCCGACCTTCTCAAACGCCAATCTCAGTCCTGTAATGATGCGTCTTGGTAAGATTATCGGGAAACAGCCAAAGCTCCAGAGCTGTTGAAAAAAGATCTTCAGATGCCACGGTTGAGTCTTGATTGGAGAACCGCTTAAGACGTTGGGGCTCGACACGCTTGTGATATTTTATGCAGGACAGGAAGGATAGGTATTATGCCCAGCTGTCGGGCTAGGGGTCAAAACACTGAATCAAATCAGACCGCATGACCAAAAGGCTTCCGGAGTAGCAGCGACGAAGTATAGGTCCACGATTCCTAGCTGTTTGTCCAATAGGTAAGAATCTAGCCACTCCTTGACTTGTCCTCGGCCGTAAGTCTCCCAGGATATTCTAGCAATCGAGCTTCAGCAGAGCACATTCATCTTGCGGCTTTGGACCCGCATTGAATGTCGGTGGCCTAGCGTTCATCGATCGCCGCTTAATAAAAGGTAAGGCGCCTCCTCATGAGGTAGCAGTAGCTCCACTAAAGAAAGCGAAGAGAAGTGAGCTAGTCGAAATCAAGTCTTCACAGCTGACACAATCCCTCAAGGCTCAGATGTTCTTAAAAGTCGATCTACAAGAGATCTTGGGAAATATCGATCTGTTTCAGTGCTTCGAAACTTGAATACGTAAGCAGAGAGCAGTCTATAAGGCCATAATAATCGTTATTCTAACGTCGACGAAGGTCGCTCTCAACTTTCGATTCGATCTAAAAAGATATTAGACGTATTGAGAGTCTTTTCGAAGGCTAAGCGACTGGAATTTGGGGTTGTTCTATTTAAGATTTTACAAAAATAAGGAGACGAATACTTAATCGAGAAGCTTTGCTATGGAAAATCTTGCTGTAAAACGTTGTTGCTTCGCTATCTGTCGAGGGTATTGCTTCGTGTGCTTCTGTTATCATTTAAAAGAAGCTCAAATTTATAGTATTGTTGTGAGCTTCAATATAGAAGCATCAGCAGAAGTCAAGTTCAGACAAGAGTTGAAGGCCTAACCTGTGTTGCCCACACCACCAGTCCAGAATGAAAGGTTTACTCTATATTAGCGCGGCACAGCAGCAACCGCTCCCATTTTCCTTGACACACAAAGTCCACGAAAGAGAGTGTGGTCTTCAAAGCCGGTGTTAGGCCTGAATATGGCTAAGGTCCAGAGTCCCGATAGTCTGGCCCCACTTTTTGCACTGTTAGATCGTCTTCGATATCTTTTTTATTTGACATTTTCTGCTATTCATCTTCTCCTTGGACGGAAAACTAGCACAGATCAATGAACTTGTTGCGCAATTGAGAGAAGAGAAGGCTGCTCGAGGAAATAGAGATGAGCAAACTTCTTGATCACCTTATTTCAATCTTGTAGAGCTTCATGAAGGAGAGATCCTCCAGCCCACCCTGAACTCACCCTACTTACTTCAACCTATGCTCCGCGAATAATAAATGAAAAATGAATGAAAACAGAGATGGGAAGCAAAAGCGAGAGAAAGACTGGGTGAAAGAATAAGCCAAAAAATAATGGTCCCTACGAGGGTCGAACTCGCGACTGCAAATGAAAGTTAGAAATTACGAGAAACTTTCATTTTCTGTAGAGTGAAACTATAGTTTTGCATACCCTTGGCGTTGCAAATATTAGCACTGGCAAATTATTAGCCGACCAAATCCAATTTACCATTGGTGTTAACATACCCACGCTCTAACCAACTGAGCTAAGGAACCTGCTAGCAAGTGTTTTTCCCAAACTCATATATATTGCAAAAATATGAGTTTACAATAAGTACAACATAACGACTGAGAGTTCAAAAGAGGAGGACGGCGTTTCACCCCTTCTAATTCCTCGCCTTGATTATTTCTGGACCACTAAAATCAAGCCGAGCGACCTGCTATCTACTACCATCTAGGGAGTGAAAAGTGCTCATCAGCGGCCTTCTCACTCAAGGCCGCGAGTCGGGGCCACCAAGCACCAAAGGGCTCCAGGCCAGACCTCGATTGCGAGTTTATCTAAGGGTTTTTAATTTACCCTACCAGCCGCGCAGGCACCGAGTTGCTCGACTCGCCCATGATCGCAGATATACAAAATCTCAGCCGACGCCGTCCAATTCTTTGGTACTAGACAGCCACTGTAGCAATACCAGTAGGCTTAAGACATGGGCAGTGTAATATCGGCCTCCACTACAGTTGAGGGTATCACTACTGTTGTCGTCGCCAGACCGCGACGAAGCGCCCAAACTGTACCTCGGGAGCTCCCGCCACCACCCGTGCTAGGAGTCTTGACATGATTTCTCTCGATTTCTCACGCCTTTCATGCTTTTTTGATTTCTATGCCATCGCCCTTGGGTTGAGAGCTGACAGTAAGAGAAGAATCCGCAGGCAAAGTCGATCCTATCACTAAGCCTTCAATCACAAAACCACAAACCATGAATAATACCCAATCCGGCCAGCTGGTGCTGTACACTCCTGCAGCTCAGTCCAGGGAAAGTCCATGGCGTCAAAGGCGGAGCTAGGAGGTGCAATTCCAGCTCTCGGTCCTCGCATAATATCTAATATTCCTATGACACCGTACTGTGACACCCCCCCCCCTACACCATTTTCCTTTCACCCGCCACTCCTTGGTCTACGAATTGTTCTGCTTTTGGATACGTAGTAGAGACCCGTGACAAGGTTTACTTTATTCTAGGCCCAGTAAGCGACAGCCGCGATAGACGACAAGAGCACTGCAGGATTGTTTTTGCGGCAATGCAGAAACTCTCAAAGGCCCTGAGATTGACGCTTGTAAGGATTTCTTGAGGGGCAGCGAACTAGGCATATCATACGCCGCAGGCGCTGTTCTTGATTTTTTGGCGCCTCAAAGGCATCTCTGTTGGAAATGCATCAGTTTCCCCTTACAAAAAGTTCCTTGCAGTGCGAAGTTCAAAGATGGTAGCATAGATGGTTCCCAGATCCATGGTACAGGATACCACCTCTTTAGGACCAGAACTGACATTATAGGGCCACAATGATGCCCATCGGCATCACTCAGTGAACACGGACTTCGGATACGAAAACCGAGGGCATGAGCGATCACGGACGTGAAAACAACGGCGATCTTCTTCTCTGCTTGTCCCGTGCAGCATGAGTCCTTCGAACCAGACAGGGTCACTGGAAGAAGGCGGAAGGAAATGAGCGTCCTAAGAGCACACGGCGCAAAACTGTGAAATACAACCACCACCCCGTGCTCTGTAGCGAAAACCATTGAAACAAGCCGGCAAACTTTGTGCCGGGTGTTAGCCGGTGGTTCCCCCTTGGTAATTTCTTGTTTCAAGAAATCTAGTCGTTCCTCCATATTAGAGATTAGAGCGTTTTCATCACTGGGTTTGAGACGCAAGGATTCGACCTCGATGATCTTTGGCATGCAGTTCAGTCCGTTCGCTGTAGTACCAAGTGGACTTGCTGCTCGGTACCGTTGTAAAGTGTCAACAAATAGTTGTCGTTCGCTATGACCATATGCTCCGGCGATGTTACATACATATCGACCATCTGGTTCTTCCATGTCATGACTTCTTCGCTCCGCTAAAATCGCTGGCTTGTAAGTTTCGTGTCATGCTCGGCAATTTCACCCGCAAGCCATCTAGAGCTTTGTTCATCTTGACTTGACATCCTAACCTTGATGTTTCCGTCAAACCAAATGCTAGGTCCAGCATGTCGTTCTCATCGTCGTCTGGTTCGTCCATCTTCTCATACATCTCGTCGGATTCGACGATGACATGACAGGTCGAGCAGGCACATGACCCGCCGCAGGCTCCTGATTGAGTCTGTCAGTTCGAGCAAACAGCGTTCATGTTTCATGGGTCTCACCTTCCATTTCGAGCTCTTCTGACTGCGCGATATCCAATAGATTGTCTCCTTGAGCTACTTGAAATTTATGCTCCTCCCCTTCCTTATCGACAAATGTGACGTTAAGCCTTCAGAAGCCAACGCGTCAGTCGAACCTCTTTGCAGTCATACTTTTGTTGCCCCAGACACTTACTCTTCACCAGGCTTCGGAGGCGTGAGATGGCCATGCAGAGTCTTAGGAGATGCTGAAAACCTTCG
This sequence comes from Evernia prunastri, assembly GCA_003184365.1. Taxonomy (NCBI): domain Eukaryota; kingdom Fungi; phylum Ascomycota; class Lecanoromycetes; order Lecanorales; family Parmeliaceae; genus Evernia; species Evernia prunastri. The sequence continues at coordinate 122,067 of NKYR01000080.1, forward strand.
TCGAGCTCTTAAATACACTGTCTGCCTGCTATGCCCTTCTGTCACCCTTGCCGTTCTTTCTGTCCAATGCCAGACTGAAGCGTCATTGCTGTAGGTTCGCGATGATGCGTCACGTCGAGGGGGAAGTAAGGAGATTGGTAAAGCGCGACTGGCTCGACAGTAGGTCCCTACAGCACGAGGTACACGGCAAGCTATATACATGCTCAATGCCTCTGAAGGCAGTGGTTTGAAACTCAAAAGAATATTGTTTGCCATGCTCCCATGTAGGGCAAAAAAATTGATATGACGACAACGGAAAGTGCAAGCGCCGACTCGCCAAAACTTGCTCCCCGCAGATAAAGTAAGGTAGATATGAAGGCGAAAGAATCGATTGTCTTTGTTGTCACACCTCTAGAGCGCAGCAAATAACCATGTCTGCTCCACGAGAAGGTCCAAATCCTTTGAGACCCTATTATATACCTCCTTCTGTCGGCCCAAGCGGACCTCAGAATGGAACATTCGCCACGAATGCTGGAAGCAAGCATGTCTCTTCTACGTCAACAAACAGCTTTGGCTCCTCGGCGCGAAATATCCTGGCGGATATGGACTATACAGACTACATACCCGAGTCTTCGCCCTCGTCTTCGGCAATTATAAAGGGACTAGTGGAACAGGCAATATGGAAATATACCAGTATATTTCTAGCGCAGCCATTCGAGGTCGCGAAGACAGTATTGCAGGTCCAGGCTAGCAGTCACGCTCAGGAGTCTGTAGCAAAGGAAGCCTTTGCGGATGACATGCGGAGGAGACCTGACAGCTACCGGCGAGACTCATACGAGGTAGGGGGACAATGCAGCAAAGCTACTATTTCCTGACTAACCGAAGGACTCAGATGTTTTCCGATGATGATTCCGACCCTGATTCTCCTTCCTACTTCACTTCCTCAGCACCTATTGCACACACACCAACTGGACGTTCACGGACGCGACGAAGGCACGGCTCTCCAGAACCAGACGGTGTCCCGCGAGTTCACACGCCCCAACCGCCTCCGCCAAAACCACGCCAATCCCCTCACACCCTTGATCTTAAATCATCTTCCTCGGTATTAGCTGTCTTATCTTCCCACTGGGCAGCAGAAGGGCCTTGGGGAATATGGAAAGGCACCAACAGCACCTACATACACTCGATCCTTCTATCCACAATCACATCCTTCGTCCGATCATTCTTATCGGCGTTTATGGCGCTACCTGACCCTGGGCTGTCTTTCACAACAACTCCATCACCCCCGTATGCCGGCGGCCTCGACATATTATCTTCCCCTGCACCGTGGGCCTCACTAGCGGTAGCCGTCTCTGCTGCCGGCTTAGCAGGCGTGATACTTGCCCCTCTGGACATAGCTCGCACCAAGCTCATCCTGACACCTTCAACGCATCCACCCAGATCGATACTTTCGACCTTGAAGACATTACCCAGCTGGACGTTGCCATTCTCAATCGCTCCAGCAGCAATACTGAATTCTACGATACCTACGTTTATCTCAGCTTCCACACCTTTGTTTCTGCGCTCTCAGCTTGGCATAGATCCGGTACTAACTCCTAATATGTACTCTGTTGCAACTTTTGTTTCGCAAACATTCGAGCTCGTGGTAAAATTGCCGATCGAGACTGTACTGAGGAGAGGCCAAATGGAAGTGGCCGGATCCACCAGCAAAGGGAAGGAAATGCAAACCACCGTTGAAGTCGGGCCCTATCGCGGGTTTTTCGGAACCGTGCACTCGGTCGTCTACGAAGAAGGTGAAAGGAGTACTCCGGCAGAACTGGTGAAGGGTACAGCAGGTGCACCGGCCATGAAAATAGGAAAGGTCGGGCAAGAGAGGAAGAGGAGAAAAGGCCAAGGATTCGAGGGACTCTGGAGAGGATGGAGAGTCGGAATGTGGGGAATAGTGGGTGTATGGGGAGCAGCGACATGGGGGGGCGTAGGCGGGAAAGGCGGAGAATTCTAAGGCCTTGTTCTGCTCTTCGAATTGACCCTCATATCCTCGACTGCAAGGAGCTATGGCGTTGCCTGGTGGTATGTTGTTCGTGAGGTCATATATGTAGCAATCCTCCTCTCAAACAAATTCCTCTCTCGAAGTTTTCGGACATGCAACCAGAATTTTTTCTTTGTAACAACTATATATCATCTCAAGCCTCCCATGCCCTTCTCCTCAACCTTGCCGTTCTCCAAGACATCCTTGCTCTTGCCCTTATCCTCAATCTTGCCCTTCCCACCATGGCCAACATACTCCAACCATCCTTCCTTGGTCATCTCCGTAGCCTTCTCTGCCTTCTTCGCCCTACTCCCACCCGTCGCCTGCGCCTCCACGGCCTTTTCACGCACGTGAGTGAACGCATTGAACATCTTGACGACTCCCTTCTCCGCCAACTTCCTCAGCTCCCGTTCGCGCTGCTGATACGCAACAATCGATCCCAGCTCCGCGTGCTCATCGCTCCCAAAGGTCGGCACGATCAAGCTCCCCGCCCCTCCACCGAGGTTCTCTTTCTCAAGCTTCTCCCGCTTCATCTCCGCCCTCGCTTTCTTCTCCAGTTTGCGATCAAGGAGCGCCTCGTCCGCCGCTTTGGCATCCGCACTGCGCGCCAGGATGGGGTTTGCCCGCTGCGTTTTGGTGAGTTTGTAACCGAGGATTGCGGACATGGAAGACGAGAAGGCGCTGGGGTCGTCGGATTTGAAGACTTCCTTCCTTTTGTGGTCTGGGGGGACCTCGACGTCTGAGTCGAGCATGGCGTCGGATGCCCATTCCATTGAGCTCTCAGAGCTGGCGTCCGATTGAGGATCAGAAGCTGGCGAATCATTTAGGGAGCGCTTTTTCTTTTCGAGTCGTCGTGCTCGGTTTTTTCCGAACTCGGGTTTGAGTTCCTCTTCTCCTTCGTTTTCCCCTTCGTTTGCATGTTCATCGTCATCATGCTCTTCGTCTTCATCTTCGTCTTCTTCGAAATCCTCTTCGTTAACTTCTGATCCGTTTCGTTCGTCTGGGACTTCCACCCTGGATGAGGCAGCATCTGCAGTCTTGCGATTTCTGGGCTGCGTAGCGGCTTGAGAATCAATAGATGACAACGGTGCGTGGTCGGAAGGGTGTCGTTTGTGCGATTTTTTGGCACCGTGGGTATCTTCCGCAAGCTTGCGCTTTTTCGAGTTTATATTTGCCATCGTTCTGGAATTGACGTACTACATATTGACGGACGTTGATTGAAGTCCTACTCTAGAGATTTCGACCGCCGGGCGGGGCAATTTTACGCGATCTTGCTCGGCTAAACCCCCCCTCCTTCCGCAACACCCTCGGTCCTTCCATTGACCTCATATTTGCTATATCACAGACTTCTATCATAATGGCCTAGGTAAGAGATAATCGTGAGAATAGTCCTTCTGATGTACATGCTGCTATCGCTACAATATGGTTCTTCAAGATTTAGGCAGGCGCATCAATGCCGCAGTCTCGGACCTCACGAGATCCCAGAACCTTGACGAGAAGGTATTTACATTACTAGGCTAAACGCTACTGTAATAGATAGCTAAACTGTTGAACAGGCTTTCGATGGCATGATCAAAGAGATATGTGCTGCACTCCTGGAAGCAGATGTCAACGTCAAGCTTGTAGGCACCCTCCGCAAGTCTATAAAAGCCACTGTCAACTTTAAAGACCTACCGCCAGCTGTCAACAAGAAGCGCCTGATACAAAAAGCCGTATTTGATGAACTGGTAAAACTCGTCGATCCTCATGCCGAGCCATTCAAGCCTAAGAAGGGCAAGGCCAACGTCATCATGTTTGTTGGACTTCAAGGATCAGGCAAAACGACCACTTGTACCAAACTCGCTCGTCACTATCAAACCAGAGGCTTCAAATCGTGCCTCGTATGCGCCGATACCTTCCGAGCTGGGGCTTTCGATCAGCTCAAGCAAAATGCTACGAAAGCCAAGATTCCCTATTTTGGTTCTCTCACATCTACAGACCCAGCACAGGTCGCCTCCGAAGGCGTCGCCAAGTTCAAGAAAGAGAGGTTTGAAGTAATCATCGTTGATACCTCCGGACGACACAGGCAAGAGAAGGACCTCTTCGACGAAATGACGCAGATTCAACGTGCTATAACACCGGACCAAACTATTATGGTGCTCGATGCCACCATAGGGCAGCAGGCTGAAGCACAGTCCAAAGCATTCAAAGAAACAGCCGACTACGGCGCAATAATAATCACGAAGACCGATGGCCACGCTTCAGGCGGTGGTGCCATTTCAGCGGTTGCAGCAACTCACACGCCTATCGTATTCATTGGCACGGGCGAGCACATGCTCGATCTTGAGCGTTTCTCCCCACAGCCTTTCGTAAGCAAGCTACTTGGTATGGGAGATATGCAGGGGCTAGTGGAGCACGTACAAGCCCTCAAACTTGACCAGAAAGACACCATGAAGCATTTAGCAGAAGGTGTATTCACGATAAGGGATCTGCGGGATCAGCTTCAGAACATTATGAAGATGGGTCCGTTATCTAAAATGGCAGGGATGATTCCCGGTCTAGGCCAGATGATGGGCGGTATGGATGACGAAGAGGGATCTATGAAGATGAAGCGAATGATCTACGTCTGTGATTCCATGAACAATAAAGAACTTGATAGCGACGGCAAAATATTTGTTGAGCAGCCAGCACGCATGACTCGAGTAGCCAGGGGAAGCGGCACCAGTGTCAGAGAGGTCGAAGAACTGCTCAGCCAACAGAAAGTTATGGCAGGGATGGCGAAGAAAATGGGCGGCATGTCCAAAAATATGCAAAAAGCACAGGGCCAGATGGGAGGCGGGAATCGGCAACAGCAGATGGCAGCTATGCAAAAAAGAATGCAAAGTCTCGGTCAAGGTGGCATGGGCGGTGGTGGAGGAGGGATGCCAGATATGGGCTCACTAATGAAGATGATGGGTGGAATGGGCGGAGCAGGCGGCGGAGGCATGCCTGACATGGCCAGTATGATGAAGATGATGGGTGGGATGGGAGGAATGGGAGGAATGGGTGGCGGTGGTGCTCCCGCTGGTAGAGGAAGGCGGTGATGGACGGCTAGTTCGATTCGAGATCTCATCCGCATAGCGCTGGAGTTAGTCGCCAGGGCAATGGTTACATTATTCGCATAGAGAACTTCTTTTCTCTGTTCAACTACTACTATCTTAGATATGCCAAAGTCTCTCTCGTCTCTCACCCTCACAATATCATCAATACGTGCTCGGCATATGTCTCTCTATTAGACAGCTTGGGGCGCGATGAGGGCTGATCTAAGAGTTACGTGTATTAAAGCAGGCGAGGCTAAGCAAGAATGGAGGAAATAGGTGATGATGGGTGGAAAGGGTCGATGATGATTGACGATGCTGAGGATGGAGGCGGGCATGAGCGAGAATGGATGCGGATGGATGCTGAGGATAAGTGAGGATTGGTTAGGATGCGTCCACGCTGACATTTGGAAATAAGAAGCACCGCAACACCATTGTACCAGCGGCATCAGGAATCGAACCTAATACGAATTAATTACCTCGGTCAAACAACATTGACTGATTTTTAGCCTTGCCTCCTAATACGGGAAGAACGCACTTCTCGCGGACGCATTACGAATTGCTCGTTCGACTTGAGGTTATATTTCGCACGGCAGCGCTGGTGCTGTTGCCCCGTTATGCCAATGCTTAGTGGTTCTGGTTGAAGAGGCAAAAAAAAAGCTTCAACAGCTTCCACCGCCGAGATGCTCTTTTCCTTGCGTGCTGAATCTAGGGGCGCTTATTGCACCGGAGTGCTGGGCAGTCGCATATATCAACATCACTTCTCATCTGAAAAGCCTTTTGCCCGCTAGCCTTGCCGAACCACTCCCGGGCAGTCCAAGTCCCGTACTCACACCTTGTAGTCCCGTCCCTCCACCCTCTCCATCCCGCTTATGCCTCCTCAGAGCCTCACGGAAATGGTCGGGTAATAACGGGCCAAGATCCCGCTGCTTCGGCTTCTGGGTCTCTTGGTGCTCATTTGCTGCAGCGGCATGTGAAAGCTGGCCAAGAGCATCCATTGGGCTCGCGGCCTCGAAGATCTCGTTGTTGGGATTTTCGTTGCTGAAGTCGGTAGGGTCGATGGGCACTTTCGGTGGTGTTGGAGGCGGGGTCTCTAGACTCGAGTACTGCTCTTGTACTTCGCGAGCGCGCTCGATGAGGGTACCGATGAAGATTTTCGTGTAGCCATTAATTGTTGTGATGACATTTGGAGGGACAGACTGGGAGACGGTTTGGTTGGTAATCTGTGCTAGACGTGAGAAAGTGCGTGAGGAAAGCATTACTGCAAGGTGCAAGGGGGATATACCTTCCGGACAGTCTCCTTCTTCAGTCTGATCCGGCGTAAAAACTCATAGCGTGATGCTTGATCCGGGTTGAATGCACTAATGAGAATCCTGTGTACCAATCGTCAGTTCTAAAGAAGATCGTTGTAATCTAATAGCATGCCGCACAGGCAATTGTACTCACGCAAGCTTTTTCTTTTCAGCTTCTATGTCCTCTTCCTCCACACCATCCAAAACATCCTCCCCGCCATCATCATCATCCTCGTCATCATCAGGCACTTCGCCTGTTCCCTCCCTCCCATCCACAGTCTTTTCTTTTGCGCCATTCTTCACACTAGCACCTGCTTGTTTCCCCTTGCCTTTGGACTTTCGTCTCCTCCCAGGAGCCGCAGCAAGGCTGCCCTTTCCGGTTATATTCGTAATTTCACTATCGACGCTGGGACTGCGCTCGCCAGTAACAATAGCGGACTCCTCAGGAGGAAACGAGGTTTGCCGAAGCGGGTGAGCTGAGGAGGCGGCGGAGTGAACTGAGGTTCGCTTTTGACGTTTCAGCGAAGGGGCATAGGGTGGTACGTTCACTGAAGGGCGTTTCTTGGGGTTGGGAAGAGAGGTGTGAGGAGGGTACGGCGGAGACGTTGCGGGGGAGCGGTAGGGTGGTGAGGCCATCGCGGCGACTACGGACTTTGGTTAATAACCAAAGTCTGCTTAGTAGGATGGAACGGCTTCGTGTAAGAACAAATCCCGTGAAGATAAGTAATTGTGAGTCTGGTGTCGAGAAGCAATTTAGGCGCAGCGCGCGTACGCGCCGCTTAAAGAGTGTCTGAATAAGGTAAGGGCTACTTCTGCGCCCATATTTTCGTGCAACGAAATGTTATGCAACCTTACGAAGATAACTAGGTGAAGCGGTGACGTGGTGGAAGCAGTATGTATCCCTTCGAGTGAGTAATGGGTTTAGTGGCAATGAGAAGTCTTTCGAGTATGGGGGAGATGGATGCATACGATGAAGGTTTTTGAGGGTATTCCGGGGAGTTTCACGAATATTAAAATTAATTGGCTGGAATTAGAGCGCTGCACTTGTATTGAAGGTCTGTTTTCTTCAGCTCGGAGATCGGCAACTTTCGGCTCGACCCAGCGGTATCGTACGCTTCAAATACAACTTCAATGGCATCACGCCCACCCATGTACGTCGTCCACCAACCTTAGCACCGTTCTTGCGAGTGAAAAAACATCCTTAAGGCTTCTCCAACCGATTTCTCTTATTGGAATATGCTGGACTTCATTTGTGTTCCACCGCATGTGAGCTTGGGAAGTAGCTGGTGCGGTGCTCTTTGCTACGCGGTGATATTGCGAGGTAGATGGTAGATGTGCCACATTCTGGATGAAGCATGGCCTAAATGACTTGTCCATTGTGCGTCAACATCAACACAAGCAGTCTATGTATCTAGATCTGATGCAAAAGGCTACCCCGGGCCAACTTTCTTGGACCAGAGCAAACTCCTCTCAGCGCATTCGACGTTCCTACTCGAAGAAGAATCGCTCATTACCTCAAAATCCTCCATGCTCAAAACTCCCGGTGTTCCTTCTTTGCGTCAAGCCGCCCACGACTCTTTTCTGTGCCATTCTTCAGTGACCAGAATGAAGCTGGAAGATTGAGGAGCTTCTTGAGGAAGCCAGATCTGGCGCCGCCTCGCCGACGTTGATGGTCATCAGGATCTCATCCATGATCAACGGGAGCTCTGTCCTTGGCCAGCTCAAGAACTTGTCAGAGTTAATGCACTTTTCGAGCTTCCGATAACATTGCAACAATTGCTGTAGCTATCGTCTCGAAGTTGATGTTGCAAGAGCTAGAATGCTTGGGCCTGCGCCGCTTAAACAGACTCATTCCCTCCAGGACCGTTTTGAGGCCTCATATTAATACCTCGGTAGGGTTGGTGGAGTCGATCCTGTACCGCTTCTGTAATCTTGGCTGCATGAGAGGGTCCTCGCCTAGAAGATCGGGAAGCAGGGAGCAACGCTGAGCATGGAATACAGCGTCACGTAGGTAGAAATAGTACTCAGCCCACCTCTTTTGGCTATAACGTTTCGAGATCTTCCCTCATCTGCTCTCCGCTCACTCTCAGCCCCCTTGTCCACCATCCTTGCCACCACCAGTACGCTCCGACCCCAAGAGCGACAACTGCAAGACTGCCGAGCGCCAACCACTTGAAGTCGCTTTGAGCATGCCACACGGCCGCGGCGATCCAATGTCCAAGACTGACCAGGCTGACGATCGACATCTCGGTACCTCCAAAAGAAGAGCGTTGTGTGGCCGGGATCAGGGTCTGTGTCAACTGGGTGGCGCAAAGATCGTAGGTCCAGCGGAAGAGGAGCGACAGAGAGATGGAGAGAATGAGACCGATGATATAGATCTGATGAGGTGTTGTGGGCGGTTGACGTGGGCTGGAGGCGCTAGCCTTTGTAGTATCGAGGCTTGCATCGAGGAAGAACAAGCAGAGGACGGCGGGGATCTGGAAGTGGTTCAATCGGCATTGGTTTCAGAGAAAGTTTGAGAAGAACATGGGAGTCGCGGTCTTGCTTACCAAGCTTAGGAGTAGACCGCCTAGGGCCCAATAGCCGACTCTTGTGACGCTGTGCTCCTTGACAAGGTCGTTCTGGCTGCGCTGCGTGTCTTTGTCGTCTGCGCCGCCAAGGCTCGTGTCAGATGTCGACGACGCCTCTCGCTGCTCGATCTCGTGATAGGCCCCCCGATCATACCGGCGGGGTGCATGCTTCGGTGCAGAGAGTATACCTACGGCCCACGGGAAGATGAACGTGCTGCCAATCTCAAACACCGCACCGCTAGCTCTTGCACCTGTGATTGTGTTCAGAGAGTATCCGGCGTTGAGAAGGTATGTCAGCATAGTCCCTGAGAAGGTAAGGACCGATGCATGGGGTACAGCGGCGCAGAGGGAAGGTATCCACACAGGAGTGCAGAAGTAGTAAATAAGATCGGCCACAAATGCGCGGATTGAGGCCTCAAATTTCAAGACGATCTTCCCCAATGCATCTGGGGCTAGTCGTGCCGATGGCATCTTGGTGTAGCATAGCTGCATTGCCTGATCCTGATCGTCGCTTATTCCACTATGGTCTATTCCCCCTTTCCGTGCTCTCAGTCGGCTGTTCTGGTCCCATACCTGTTTTACACCCCAACATTCAGGACCCAAACTCAGCGTACCTATGGCAGCCAACACGCCAACAGCGATTCTTTCCGATCCGACAGTGGATATGAAAGTAGAGACGGCTAGTGGGGCGATCAATTTGCATAGCATATCTAACCGTCTCATTGTCGTATTGAGGTGCGTCAGATCATAAGGCGTGGGACGATTCACATCGACGGAAGTATTAGCGAGTGTCGGGACCCAGTCCCGCTCCATCGAAAGGATGTTGGTTCCTCGAGAGAGTTTCTCGACCATACCGAGGACCAAGGCCGCGGCGAAAAAAAGGTGTTTCGGGGCAGGATAGCTGGAGGACAGGATAACGAACCATGTTACACAAGAAATAAGGATGCTAATGCGGTTGATGATAATAGTCATGAGAAGGGTTTGGAGGCGAGATGGAGTGCAGTCGACCCATCGGCCTAGGGCGCTGGCGAACAAGAGCACACAAACGGTCTCTGCGATACCACTACCATGCGAGTTTGTTTAGATGTTTGGAATTCCACCAGGCCGATGAAGAGTATGCTCACTTAATTGACGAAGCTGTAAGGTTCCCCGGAAAGGAAGCCTGGATGAATAGGATCTAGCCTATTGTTACCATCATCCTACACCCCTTTACTGTCTGGCTTGAAGAAGCACTGAGGATGCTTACCACTCCGAATTCATACATTCGTGAATTCGACATAGATAGAGCATGAGAGAGGAAAAGGCAGTATGCTTGACGCGTTGTCAGGCTATCAAAGCGGGCATCATGAGCTTCTTCGCTATCGTGGCTCTCTCGATGCTCCGTCTTAGCCATAGCGGAGCTACTCCTGGGCAAGGTTATGCTCTGGCCTCGGCCCAGGAAGATTCTTGTAAGTCATTGAGGGCGAGATAGCAGTGGATTGTAGTGGAAAGCATAGCACATTTATTTTGCAGTCACCCTGTGATTGTGAAGTGGCGAGCAGAAAGGGGCTAAAACTGAAAAACTGTGCAGAGTATGTAAGAGAGTGGCAAGCTGAAGCATGAAAAGGAGATAAGGATTGATGTTTGAAAGAGCAAAGTGTTGGAGCATGTAATCAAATCGTTTTTGACTGGATAGTTAATAAATATTTATGATGCAGGGACGATCCTTCAGGTTTCAGCTGCGCACAGACCTTTCTTACTGTCCTGCAGGTCTGATACAGATCGATCTAGCATAATAAGCACTAAAACGCGGCATACAGTAATATTACCATGGCACCTACCCATAAATTTCAAGGTAAAGAGTGACAGCGCACTTGATGACCAAGAAGCAAAACAGCAGCCAGTGATCTAGGTAATCCATAAAGAATAGGATTCCTGCCGTTATAATCATTTACCATCAATAAGCGTGCATGTCGCCCAAAGGATCGATCATTAGGTCTTACCTTAGTTAACGAAGTGCAGGTTCGGTCTGGAAGCCTGGACAGGTCCAGACTCAGGGAAATCCTTCCCTTGACTTATCTCTCTTTAGCGTAATAGAATCAAATACTACCTTATTGAAAGACGACTGCCTTATCGTTTCAAATAAATGCCGTGGGTACATCCACCAGGAAGATAGCACTGGCGAACGGGCATATTATCGAATCATACCCCAAACTGATGAATCCTTACCTAATCATCTCCCTGGTGGATGGCATGGTTTGGTAAGGACTTCATAGTTTGGGGTATGAATTAGTAATTGCGAACTATCAGATTTTATATTTCGAGAACGAAAATTTTGATCGCAAAACTTGTCCGTGACTTACTCTGCTCGAACAGTTATGTCACTCTCTCGTCAAAGTATATCCTCACGTTAATCCTCACGTTGTATTGAAAGACTTATTGGACTCCAAAATCCCGTCTCTGTGCAGTTCATTTTGCGCTGCACGAAGCCGCGCCGATACGAAGCAACAGAGCCTAAATAGGGCTAGCTCGAATCCACCCTTGAGTACGTGTACCTGGCGTTGATGCTACTCTTGCCGGCTTGCTCATGTTGTCTGGCGGATCCAAAAGCTCCGTGCCCTGTGCAGCGTTCGATACCTCCAGGTTTTGTATTACATGGACAGATTTCCCACTCATTTCAATTTCACCAGACTTTCCTCTTGTGAGTCGATGATCGTCACCATCTTGGCTTCTCCAGTACTTCCCCTGTTCGAGTGATCTCCAGGGGTGAGTTTGTCGCGACTTATTTCGTTGTTTAATGTTCAGTAGCGTGCGGTATGTTGGTAGACAGGATATGACGACGACCAAGTTGATCTCGATCACTGTGTATAGCGCTTGGTGTTGAGAAACAGCCTCGACGACACGTATGATGTCCAACGCTATGCAGACAGTGGCAAAAGAAAATATGAATGCCAGTCCGAGCTTTTGGGGCGTGCCGACCTTTAGGTCTTTGAGCATCCAAAATGGTAGGGCCATTACTTGCGAAAGTCAGTCAGAGCTAGCCTAGCAACTCAAGCAAAGCATGCGTGACCTACTCGCCAAGTCAGATACAATGTTTACAGCACAACTGTACTCCAGTTTGACAACCCGTCCGTGAGTTTGCCCGTCGCAAATTTCTGTGAGAATACCTCATTAGTCTTTCACACAATGCGTGAGGTGAGCTAAGAGACGATCAGGAGAAACACTGACTGTAATCGGCCACGGTATCTGCACCAGCACAGGTAGACAAAACGCCTGCAATAGGTATCCAGAACGTCAAAACGGTGAAGACCAGTACTGCCCACCATGCCTTCTTGAACGGTCTCGAAGACTGGAACAAGAAGCGGTAGAGCATCAAGAACGACAACTTTACCAACCAAAATACCAAGTACAAGAAACAATTGTTAACGCTACTGAGTCGTTGATTGTGTTCGTAGAGCCCGAGCAGGTACGATTGAGAGGGTCGTGGCTTAGCAACTGCTGCTTTCGCTATCGTAGCCTTTGATTTCAATGAAAGCTGGTCCGTACCACCATGCACGATCAAGACAACGAGGGCAAACAAATGTACGAGATCATCCCAGAAGAATCGCCGTGAATTTATGTAGCGAATGACATAGCGGCCGACTGTCAAGGCACCAGCTGTCCCAGTCAAAGCCCAGTTGACGTGCTGTCGTGGTATCAGCTCATGGTTCGCGTCCACAAACAGAAATTACAAGAGGTGTACCGTGTAGCTCGACGTCGGACTCATGTCTCGATTGAGGTTTTAATGCCTAGAAGCTGGACTGTTGACGGCCCTATAGTATGACGCTGGAGGTGAAGCAGTCTCGTGGATGCGCTGGAAATAATCGAGCCGAACATTGCACATGAAGCCCATAAGCCACGGGGTCGCAGTCAAGTCGACTAGTGACCTTAGAAGCTGACATTGGTGTAACATATCAAGCATTGCCACTTAGACCGTTTCGCTGACTCGCCCAATCGCGTCAAATCCGCTCGCTCCACACCCTTCTCCACGTGCCGCCGAGCATTGACAATCCGTCCCTGCTCCTTCTACTGCCGTATCCGGGATGAAAAGATAAGGAGGCGAGGTGTATGCGTGGTACGTGCGACGCTTGCATAATGATCGACAGTGATCATCCCAAAAATATAAAAATTGTCCGAAAGGATGGAGGGGAGATAATTTCCCGAAAAAATCAGCGCTTGTATCGTACTACATTCTTAGACTCGTAAAACTACGAGTCGATACAGTCGACCTCCAGTGACCAATGTGCTCTCCAAATATCAGGATATGGGCCACCTTTTGGATAGTTGACATTTCTCAATACTTTATTTATGACTAGCAGTACTATGAACCACCGTGAAGAGATTGAACTGGAAGATACTTCCAGCTCGCAGCAAACACTGCGTCGAATTGCTAGTGACACTAGCCTTCATTCTGCCGTCTTTTCAGACGAGGATTCCGGTGACCATGCAGAAGATGATGAAACAGAGAGCTTTAAAAGATTTACGCCCGACGAGGAAAAAACGGTGGTCAGAAAGCTCGACCGCCATTTAGTACTCTTTGTAGCATTCCTGTACATGCTTTCTTTTCTCGACCGGTCGAGTGAGTGTAACCAGCAATTACCAAAACTTCCAAGTGGTCTTTGCATGGCCAAGACCTAACTTCTTCAGACATCGGAAATGCGAGGATAGCCGGATTAACAGAAGATCTAAACATCGACTCTTCCCAGTATGAGTGGCTCCTCACAAGCTTCTATTGCACATATATCACATTTCAATGGATGACGCTTCTATATGGCATCTTACCAGCTCACATCCACATATCTCTAGCCGCGCTAGCATGGAGCCTGACTGCGTGCCTGCAAGCCTTCGCAGGCTCATTTTCTTTCATGCTCGTTCTGCGCGCCCTCCTCGGTACCGGAGAAGCTGCCTTCTCCCCTGGGATTCCCTTCCTCCTCTCATTCTTCTTCAAACGGGAGGAGCTGGCATTTCGGACCGGCCTTTTCATATCTGCTGCCCCTCTTGCAACTTCGTTCGCAAGTAGTCTGGCGTGGCTAATAACGAAGGTGGCAACCCATGTCCAAATCTCAGCATGGAGAGTACTGTTTTTGGTAGAAGGGTTTCCCAGCATCGTCGTCGCTATACTCGCATGGTACCAGATTCCTGATACCCCTGACACGGCTAGATTTCTCAGCCAGCGGGAGAAGGGGATTGCACGTCAGAGACTCAGAAAGGAAGGGAAATCGAGGAAAGGAACGATGAGCAAAAAGCCAAAACTGAACTGGCGTGAGATACGCGAGGCTTTAACGGACTTGAAGTGTTGCATCCCTGCTGTAATAGCCCTTGTCATAAATGTCGGATGCATTGGACTGACATGCGAAGTAGTGCATGTTCTTCAGCTGCAATATAGCCTTCTCCAGTCTTCCTCCTTTTCTTCCAACCATAGTCCACGAGTATGGCGAGTCCTTCAGTGTGATCTTCACAATCCTTACTCTGACACATGGACAGAATGCATTATAGCGCCTTAGCATCCCAAGCCCTCTCAGCGCCCCCCTACTTCGTCGCCTTCCTCGTCGTTCTAGTCACTGCATTTCTCTCAGATCGCTCGCAGAATCGAAGCTACTACGTGATTTTCCACGCCCTTCTCGGTGGCTTTGGCTACCTCTCCATCACGATCGGAGGAATTTTGAAAGCTGATTCGAGATGGAGATACGCCGGAGTCTACCCAGCAGCCGCAGGCTTCTTCTCGGCGATAACTCTCATCCTGACATGGACGATCAACAATCAAAACTCCGACTCGAAGCGAGGGACTGGGGTCGTGATGTTAAATCTTCTTGGACAGTTCGGACCTCTGGTGGGCACAAGGCTCTATCCGGACAGTAATAAACCCTACTATGTGAAGGGTATGGCTGTGTGTAGTCTTTTCATGTTTTTGGTGGCATTGCTGGCGTGGTGGCTGAGAAGGTTATTGATGACAGAAAATGAGAGGTGGACTGAACATGAAGAATCCATCGGTAAAGGAGAAGACGAAGCGTTAGTGGATGAGAACGGTCCAAGGATCAAAGCTCACTTCATGTATATCATATAGCTAGCATGTAAGTAAATGGAAAGAAAACCGTCAGTCAGGCAGAAAATCAACACCTTCGTTGGACAGGAGATAGTAGAGATAGCGGGAAAATATCCGTAGAATCCTAAGGAATGCGGTTAAAAGCATCCGTCAATATACGGCGGACGATAATTCAATAGCCTATCCGATGGCGAACTCTCTATGAAGTGTTCCAGCTCGCGATAGCTTTGCAGCGCGCTACTTTTGTTGTGGGTTAGACAAGATGGACACTGGGATAAGTATGTAACACGAAAACCGCCAACGGTGATCCTGATCGATCGGCGGCCAAGTTCCGAAACCCAGCTTTCACACCTACGAATCGTGGACCGCCATGTCTAACAAATTCTATGTAAGCTCGCTATGTGAACTTGCGTCCTGACTCGGGGCCTGACTAAATGGTGACTTCCAGTTCGGCGACGATGATTCTGCCTCTTCAGACGACAATCTCCCCTACCCAAAACCTCTTACTCGCGCGTCCTTCCTGACTCCTGAATTTGACCCTACGACCTTTCTGTCTACTCTCCGCAACCGGCACCAGACGCTCGAAGACTTGCGCGCCGAACTCCGGACCCGAAGTCAAGACCTCAACAAAGAACTGCTCGATCTCGTCAATGACAATTACCAGGATTTCCTGAGTTTGGGGAGCAGCTTGAGAGGCGGCGATGAAAAGGTCGAAGAGGTACGGCTCGGGCTGTTGGGGTTTAGAAGGGAGGTTGAGGATCTCAGTGGCAAGGTGGATGGGAGGAGAAAAGAGGTGGAGGAGTTGGTGGAGGAGAGGAAGAGGATCAGGGACAGGGTGCAGGTGGGAAGACGATTGTTGGAGATCGAAAGTAAAATAGGAGATTTGGAAGGACGACTGATGCTCGCCTCAACCGGCCCGCGGAAGGCAGACGTCATTGAAGAAGAGGTCGAGCCGAGCGAAAGCGACGAGAGCGACGAAGAGCCGGAAAGCAGTGGCCTAGGCATCCCGCGACTACGAAGGCGTATGGAGCAATATATGTACATCAAGGGCTCGATGGAAAGGATCGGACCAGAACACCCTTTTTTGGTGAAGCAAGAGGAGAGGGTGCTGAGGTTGAAGCAGACAGTACTACTGGATCTGAATAGCGCGCTCAAGCAGGCTGTTTCAGGCGGCGAGGAGAGGAGAGGAGACCTGCTGAAGCTTCTAGGGATATATAAACAGATGGGTGAAGCAAGTGAGGCTATGCAAGTGTTGGAAGGAACAAAGCGGTAAAGTCGAACACAATCATATGGAAGCACAGCGCCGGCGTATAAGCTTCATAGACCGTGTTTGATCTCTCATGACCAACGTTTTGAAACCCGTGCAGCTTACTGCGCAGTCTAGTAATTAAGTTCCTGATACTCGTTTCGACACAACCTTTGATATACAGTCTCGATTCTTAAGAAACTCCCATGAATGTACAGACTGACCCTATAGTACAGCAAGATCGCGTGTAGGCGGGCTTGTAGGACCCTTGAAATCCCCATTGAGACTGAAACCCGGCGCATTGGTCGAGCTCAAGACCACCTCGTGTATTTCCTTTCCAATCCGGTCACTCAGCAACGCCAGGTCCTTTTTAATCTCCCCTATGAACGCCCCCACGTTTCGCTGCATCTCCTCAGGTGTAAATCCCAATTGTCCGATCGCACACCTTATCACCCCCAGCTTTTCTCTGTATTCGCTCCCACCCATCAATCCTTTTACAGTCCCCCCAATATCCTTTGTAATTGTTCCGGTCTTTGAGCTTGGCATCAGGCCCTTTGGTCCAAGTATCCTTCCTAAATTGGCCTTGTTGAGCTTCTGAGCTGAGTCCACATGACATATACACCTGTCGAACTCGATGCGTCCTTCTTTTACGGCGTCAAAGACCGTTTCCTCTCCCACCAGTGTTGCACCTGCGTTCCTGGCTTGGGCAGCAGCAGGGGAGTCGGGAGGGCAGATCACGCAGATGCGAATGGAGGTGTCGACGGCGTGCGGTAAGCGCAGGCGATTCCGGACGGCGGGCCCATTTTTGGCGGTGCGCAATCTGACGGCGAGGTCGTATTTACACGAGGTGGGATTTCGCCCTACCTCGAAAGCGCGGATGTAACTGGAGGGAGGCAGGATTAGAAACGGGGACGAAGTCTGAGAAGAAATAGATTTACCGCATCGCATCACAGAGGGAGAATTGAAGGGCATCGCGAAGGCTCTGGTTTTTGAATTCCGAGCGTTGCTTCTTTTTCTTCTTTGGTTTATCTCGAGCTCGGGGGTCATTTTTGCTCAGGCCGGAAGCGTAGCGGAAGGGGACGGAGGGGGCGAAGCATCTCAATACCGGAAAATTCAACGACGAGCAGCGTACAGCGGAATGAAGTTGAATCCTGGAAGCTTTGGAAGCCATTGCCTCCTAGAGAAAAGTGGCCAAGCAAAAGCCGAGAAGAGGAAGGTTGTTGCGATGTTCGCGCATAGCGCGCTTACGGCGCCAAAGTGGCCCATTTCGAGTCATATTTCCTGAATCTAAATATCTTACAGCCAAGACATTCCTCCTTTTCAAACTATCTTCCAGAATGTCTTAGTGAAAATTATAGGATCGGAATGTTCATGTATCTCTAGAAAATGGCAACTTTGAATATTGCATCGAAGGCCAATCAAGCCACTACCTTCCCGGCTTTGCTGGTTGCTCATTACGCCAAAGAAGCAGATCCCAACTCCTCGATTCATGTTAATTTTGAGGAAGTAGATACACTCAAGACAGGTGAGAATGCAACTGTGGAAATCATTGTCGGAAGCGGCACATCCACGTATGGCTCAGAGAAAGTCATCGATGGTCTTGTGGAAGCATACCCCTTTCTGCAAGGCAAACATGACGCATTAGTGAGCTAATACTGGACTCGCGAAGTGGTCTGCAAAAGCTGACGCTTATGTAGGTCAAAGAATGGTTGGGCAGGATAGCACCATTCTTTCTCACCGACTTCAAGTCCGTCGATGGGCCACTGCTCGAGTTAGATGCACATCTGACGTTACGGTCACACGTTGTGGGATACACACTCACAGTCGCAGACCTTGCTGTTTGGGGTGCTATCCGAGGCAACAAAGTTGCCTATGCAGCCGTCAAAAAAGGCGCCATGTTGAACGTAAACCGATGGTTTAAATTCATCGATGAGACAAATCCTTGGATTGCCGCGGCTCTACACTCAGCAAATGCTCAGGCTCAGGCGAAGAAAGCAACAAAGAGCAGTGAAGGGGCGAGCTATGACATTGCCTTACCCGACACAGAGAAAGGCGTTGTCACTCGGTTCCCTCCTGAACCATCGTAAGCACTTCCCTCTCGTTTTACGTTGCGCTTTTACTGAAATTACAAAGTGGCTATCTCCATATCGGGCATGCAAAAGCTGCGCTGCTGAACGATTACTTTGCGCATGAGATGTACAAGGGAACATTGATCTGCCGCTTTGACGATACGAACCCGTCTAAGGAGAAGGAGGAGTTCCAAGATGCGATTGTGGAAGATCTGGCCTTGATGGGAATACGTCCAGATAAGACGACATACACAAGTGATTACTTCGACGAACTCTATCAATACTGCCTCACCATGCTCAAAGATGGCAAGGCATATGCGGACGACACCGAGCAGGAGACAATGAAGCACCAGAGATGGAATGGACTCCCTAGTGAGCGGCGAGATGCCTCAACTGAGGACAATCTTACCCACTTTGAGGAGATGAAAAAGGGTACTGAGGAGGGTGTCAAGTGGTGCATTAGAGCAAAGATCAGCGTAGACAACCCTAATAAGGCTATGCGCGATCCAGTTATCTACCGTTGCAATCCTCTTCCTCATCACCGGACTGGCAATAAGTGGAAAATGTACCCTATCTATGATTTCTGCTGTCCAATCGTCGACTCGATTGAAGGAGTCACGCATGCCCTCAGAACGATCGAGTACCGCGACCGGAACCCTCAATACAGCTGGATGCTTGACACATTGAAATTAAGAAAGGTACGTACATATGAATTCGTTTCTTATTGAGTGGTAGCGCGCTCTATGTGGTAGCACATGGCTCGAGAGTCCTCCTTGAGTTTTCCGAACATGTTTTCTGGTCTTTCTGATTGTACTGGAAGGAAATGGCTGACTCGAATTCTGGCTCAGGTTCATATTTGGGACTTTGCACGCATGAATTTTATCCGGACCTTTCTCTCCAAAAGAAAGCTTGCTAAGCTTGTGGATGAGGGAAGGGTCTGGGGTTGGGATGATCCACGCTTCCCAACCATCCGAGGCATTCGTAGGAGAGGTATGACCATAGAGGCGCTGCGCGAATTTATTCTCAAACAGGGGCCGTCCCGAAATATCGTGAATCTGGACTGGACGCTTTTCTGGGCAACGAACAAGAAGTATATCGACCCAGTAGCCCCGCGCCACACGGCCATTGATAATGAGCACGCCGTCACGGCCAATGTGAGAGGCGCGAGGGTGGCACCATACACAGAAGACAAGCCTAAGCATGGGAAGAATCCCCAGCTTGGCACGAAGAAGGTCGCATTCAGCACAACCATCATCATCGAGCAGACAGATGCCAAGTCTTTCGGGGAAGACGAAGAAATCACTCTCATGAATTGGGGCAATGCGATCGTTCGCAAGATCTCTCATTCCATGAACCCACTCAACCGTTCAACCGTTACCGGTCTGGAGCTCGAGCTTCACCTTCAAGGCGACTTCAAAGCGACGAAGCAGAAGGTCACATGGCTCTCTACTCAAGGCCAAGAGCTCATTCCGGTTGAGCTGGTCGACTTCGACTACTTGATCAACAAGGACATCATCGAGAAAGACGATGAAGTTGACGAGTGTCTCAATGACAAGACAGAGTTCCGGACTGAAGCATTGGCAGACGAGAATGTGGCTGATCTGAAGGAAAACGACATCATCCAATTCGAGAGGAAGGGCTACTTCCGGGTGGACCGACCTTTCAAACATGGCAAACCAGCGGTATTATTCAATATTCCCACAGGCAAAGCTACTAAGTAAGAGCGAGATATGGAGACTGTAAGTAGGTTTGCAATTGCTGACGAAGACATTCTGTCGGAATATCCTGCCTCCAATAATTAGAATGATTGCTAGGCGTCGTCACTAAGCTAAAGATATTTCTTTCCCGCTGAGTCGAGGTACTCCAAGCTACATTTAGTAATCGCAAAGCTTTCTACGGCAAATGAATCCCATCCTGAAAAACTGTTCCCACGCCTTGTCCAGTATGGTTCTCTATTCGCTATCCTCGGAATTAATTTCTTGTCGACCAGCAGGAAAGGAGGATGTTTTTTCTATGACTCCATCCCCTTCTTGCGCGCGACACTACAGACCTAGGTAATCTAGTCAGGCCGTAGTGACCTTTAGGCTCCCAATCCTCCAAATGGACAATACTGACTGGCATGCTAAGCCTCAGTCAGTCGTTGGACTTTGACTGGTACCTCGGGGAATTTCGTCTGTTTGGCAACTTCTAGGGGACTTTCACCAATATATTGCACAGACATACATAGCTAGAGACGAACTTAATCCTCCCGGCAATAGCAATCCTCGCTATCATATTTGGCACGGCGTTTGTGCTTGGCTCGTTAGCATGCACTTGATGCCCCCTTTTGTTAATTACTCAATCTCAAAGGACTAAATTTCGCTACCTCTCGAGGTCTGGGCAGCGAACCTTAAGGGCTTGAAATAACACCTACTATTACCTATAGTTACACTTAGATCGAGATGTCTCCGATGCGCAAGATCTCATAGTAACGCAGTCGCCATCTCTTAGAAAGCCACAATCAACCACTTTGAATGATGCAAGTTAATTTTGAACTCGGGCTCTCCCAGAGAGCCCTTGAGCAGCACGTGAAGCCCTCTTCATTGAGAGGTCAAACACCTAGACTGACACCCACTCAACTCTCCTTTGTGCTTACTCTTCTCTCAATTTGAAAGCGTCGAGACTCACCACGGGGCACACAGTCCGTTATGAAAGAACATCTTTGCGACCAGAGGACTTTTACGGCTGGTTCGAACGTCGTCTTTTACAGGAGTCAGCGGTGTTAATTGTCAAGAAGTATGTTTTAGGGTTTCTTCCCACTGCGCGAAGCGGGGATATGGTGGAGAACGACGGTTTTGCTGGTTGATCCTTTGCAAGGTGTAAGGTGTAAGGTGGAAAGGCGGGATCTCATCACTGCAATGAACCCTCGAGTCCCATAAAGATAGACGAAAGTTCTTAGTGGCGAGGGTGATGATCTTTTGTAAAGTGACTTGATTCAAAATAAAACGGCGTTGATAAGATTAATTAACACTCCATGATCGCCTTCACCAATTTCGGCTTTCCCAGCTCCAGTACTCTTTCTGCGAACAGGTCTCCAATCTTGTCACCCAATTCCTTCCTCATTTCGGCAGCATGCCCATTGGCGAATCCATTGACTGACCCAACGCTCTCTTCCTCCAGCGACACGAGGGCTTCCAGTAATGCCCTGATGACCATTTCTCCCTCGTTCCGTTTACCCTCATCCATCGCATCAATGGCATCCTTCACTAATTCCTCGTATTCCTTTAGATTTGGAACAATTAGAGCACGTACAATCTCTGGACCTCCGATGGCTTGCAGGCCGATGATGCCGCCGTAATTGGCGCCTAGAGGCTTAGTAGGATCAAGAAAATGTTTTAGACAGGTTCGAGCGAGGCGAGGCTTCAGCATGTGTGATGACTTGCTGTACTTTTTGGTGATTGATGACAAAACAGAAGCGGAGAGGCGGCGGAGGTCATAAGCCAGCAAAGGGTCAGGCGATGAGCCAAGACGTCGGCCAACGAGACATGTCAGGACAGGCGGAACGATAGATGCAATCTTAGGAGCGTCAGCCTGCGCTACCTAAATGAGGTATCGGGATATTCTTACGTAAGGATCAACATAAAGGTTCGAATTTTCAAGCATGGCAGTCGTGAGTAGCATCATCTGCGTGAGCACAAAGAGACTTTTGAGGTTGTGCGTGACTTTCTCTGCGATGAAATGCACAAAGTAGGGCACTAGCTGGTGAAGGCCAGGATCACTTCGGATGCTGGCTAGGGCTGCGATGCGATACTCGTTGTTCGATTCGTCGAGGAGGGCGCTACAGATCTTCTCAAAGTACAGTTGAAGTTCTTTTGATAGAACATGCTTGACGAGAGGCTTGACTGTAACATTTTCGTTGCCGCTCATAGCTGCCATATGGGGATTTGCGCTCTGGCCTTTAGGTACCAATTCCTGGTTTCTGGAATCTGCGGCTGTCGGGTTCTGCGGTATTGAAGGCTGTACACCTTCGACAGCCAGCCAATGTGCTAAATGACGGTCAGATCTACAGCCACAAACAGGATGTTACGAGACCCACCAGTAAAAGTCATCTCTCGTGGTACTTTTGGTAAAGGCGCATTAATTAGTTTCTCGAAATCCACTTCCTCGTCTTCAACGTAGAATAATGGCTGTCCAGGCCCAATCGACGCTTCGCCAAACCGAAGTGGCCGTGTTGACTCATAGCCATACAATGGTTCGATATCCAGTACGCGCAGTGCCTGCGCTACATCTTGCGTGGTGAGAGTTGATCGCTTGCTGTGCCGCATGAATTTTAGGGCTTCCTCTAAGACCTGTGCTATCCGGTACTCAATATCTGAGCAGAGGCCTTGAAGAACGTCATCGCTGAGGGAACTGATACCGACAGACTCGGCTACGTCTTTGATGTTGTCAGGGTTCCAGACTGACATGGCGGGAAAAAATCGGGTTTCTTTGAACTTTGACCAAAATTTGATGTAGAAAGGTATCTTTGAAACAGGGCTCTGCTGTTCACAACCTTAGATTCTGCTTGAATAGCCCAGGGATACTTCACAAATGCGTGAAAATCATGTTAGAGGAAAAGTGGGAATCGGCTAAGAGCCCAGGAAATCGGTGCTTTCACCTTTGCAGACTTCAAGCTCGCAGGTTCGGATAGGTAGCAGGGCTTGTAGGTTTCACTCGCGATCTAATCCTAATGAAAGAGGGAACAACGAAGTGATTATTTTAGAACACTGTCAACTTGTCCAGGCAAAGACCATGCCACATCTCAGCCGCGCTAAGCGCGCTTTCCGTGTTCATAAAGTTAACCACAGCATCGTAACACGCACCGAATCACAAACCACAAGTCTCATCATCGATACTGATTCTTCTTTGCTCTAGCATTAGACTCTGACTTTAACATCATGGAAGCGCTGCAAGTAGAGCTCAAACACTATATCTGCGATCTCCCCAATTCTGAGGATTGGAATGCATCCGTGTAGTCAATAAAACCTGGGCTTAGGTTGCCGTGTTACATTACTTGAAAACATAATGGTTACGCCACGGGCTCTAAAGCGGCTCAGACTGATTGTACTGCATGCAGATATCGTCATATGGGAGAAAGCCCTCAGTATGCTTGCTTTAGAAATGCAAAGTCTGCCTACATGGAACATGCATTGGAAACTGACCAGAGATTCGCGAAATGGCTTCTGACAGTGCTTTCGTCCTTCATTGAAGAAGCTGGCAGAGCTCTGCTTACTCGGTGTTACTCTTACGGACAAAGTCTAATCGACACACTGCTGGCCTATCATGCCACGCTTGCGAGACTGTAAACAACATATGTTGAGCTGACTGTAGCAGTACCAGGCAGCCGATGGACTCGTGGCATAACTTCTTCTACAAAGTGCCCGAGAGTCTTCCTTACCTACTTGGCACTCGTTAAGATCTCTACGTTATTATGTGAAAGGTTCTCAATGGCGACGGTCTCGAGGTAGATTAGAACCGCCATATCATCATGAATCGCACCGGGATCGGTCAAAGAGCATAGCGAATTGCTGGAGCATCCTGATGCATAATTACTCATTATTGTAAGCGTACACGTTGTGAAGAGTGGGCAGCAGAAGATCGAGAGATGTCATTGTAGGAAGAACATGGCTGTGGTGAGTAATTAAGTGCTTAAGGTCTGATATTCGACCGGACTTTGTACGTATGTAGTATTGGTTCATGGTTCGCGATTGAATATAAGCTCGATTTTGAGACAAAGACGAGCGAAACCTTAATCTGTATGTTTGCATTGTATAGAGACTACCGAGACTTCGTACCTAACGCTGTGATTGTTTCATATGTCATTCACGTCGAAGCCCCAATGAAATCATCTCATCGGCCTGCAAATGCAGAAGTCATCGCAAAGATTGAGGCAATATTTGAAAACATCGCAGATAGCCTCCTCAAAGAAGAAAATCCATACGCTCCCCTAAATGATATATCCATTCCTTTGAGATACAAAAGGCATTTACCTTGTGCCCCTAATGGTGATACGCCCAGCCTGTTTGACACAGAGCCTTCGGATAACTTCACAAACGTCTCCTTTCCAGCAAGAGGGCGGCCGAAGGAAGCGTGGAGATTCAGTAAGACTCATCACTCGAGGCGAGGCAAGTTGCGATGGCGCTGATAGCAACCCCAGCGGTGGTAATTCGGATCCTGGACCTTGTGCATGAGGCTCTCTGTGACAATGTCATCGTCTCTAAAAGGTGCGTTCCAATTGTCCTGATCACTGCAACCTCGATCGGAATTGGATGAGAATCTTGCTGACGTTCCACTTCAGGAATATCTACTACAAAGACCCTGCGCTTTTCAAGACTCAGTTGACCGTGGATTACTATGTGGACATCATTGCATACACCTTTGGCGTGTCAAGACTTGATCTCAACGTCGTCAGTAGCCCTCGTCAACCCTTACTCGGAGCAGCTCTGATGTTCTTCTCGTAACCTTCTAGACAGCCGCTGCGAAGGGTCTTGTCGCTGGGAACTTCATCTTAAAGAGGGCAGATGGCACACTGGCTTGCAGAAAGCCCGACGTGGTATGCATGATCGAGCGGGTATGAGACAGACTTGGCACTCACCGATCGTCCCAGCCACACCTTATCGATGATCCCTATGATATGCAGGCGATTGATGTCTCCGATGTCGCCTGGATCTTAGTAATTGAGAAAGAAGTCTGTCTCCGATCTTACGCCGTGCTCACCGCTGACGACCGCCAGTCAACCTTCCGAACGCTAGCATCAAGCAAACTGCATCAGAGCCCACGCGCAGGAAACGGCATAGTCCTCACCGTAAGCATTCCATCCATAGGCTGTGAAGCATCCACTGAAAACACCAAACTCAGGCAAAAGGTTACCCCGACATCTCCACCCGCTCCTTCCTGCGTCTCCTCTCGTTCTCTCATGCGCTCGACTGCGGTTCCCCACCCGTTTATGCTCTCACGGACTTCGATCCCGATGGTCTGGCCATCATGTCCACGTACAAACATGGCTCGTTCAAGCTCTCTCACGAAAACGCCGGCTTGAATGTCCCAAGCATACAATGGCTGGGCATACGGAGCCGAGATATTCTTGCTGGGTACGGCCAGGATGAGTGCAACAGTCTGTTGAGACTCAGTGCAAGGGATCGGAAAAAAGCAGCAGATATGCTTGAAAGGAGCGAGGTGCTTCAAGAAAGTGGCCGAGAGGAGGGGTGGAGACGTGAGCTGCAGGTCATGCTAATGCTGAACGTCAAGGCGGAAATGGAGGTTCTGGCTGAAAGGGAAGGAGGCGTCAAGAGATGGGTCGAAGACAAGCTGCTGGAGAATGGCGCTGGCTCGCATGCGGATGAAGACTTGCTTGAATCGCATCAGTTGGCGGATATGACGCTCAGCGGCGGAGATTCCGCCGACCTGGAAGCGAATGAGGAGAGCTTACTCGACACGCACGAGACACACGAGATGTCAGCCGGAAGCGAAGGTTCCCCAAGTTTGCAAGCGGATGAGGACCTGCTCGATACACATCAGACGGCAGAGATGTCAATTGACGACGAAGGTTCGGCCGTCTCAAAGTTGGACGAGGACCTGCTAGAAACGCATCAGCTGGCAGATACTTTACTCGCAGGAGAATCCTCCGGCTTGGAATGGGACGAGGAGCTCTAATCGAAAACGCGTCCGGTGGTGAATGGGGCATCTGCTCCAGAGGTACCAATCAGCCTGCAGGTGGTTGGGGTGCTCTTGCTCGAGACAGGTATTTCAGTCGCGGAATTAGTTTTCACGCTAGAGGAACACGCAGCATCGGTTGAACCGTTAAGGATAGCTCAAGATCCATATCTCGCTCGTCAAAGCATGGTCGCATCAGCCAATGTTGACCCATGAAACACCCACCTGCGCTATGCAATGCCCCAGTGTCCCAACGCCATCAGCTGCCAGAAGCTCCATCACGACCCACTCCCACCGTCGCCTTCCCACCCCAAATCTCTGCCCCTCGTCCATCTTGCACACCCACCCTCTGCCGCCTTCTTCTCTTTGAGCTTCCCCCCACTTCTCAATCCAATCACCTTACATGCCCAAACTCCTCCTCACGCCCTCCCGCACCGTCTTCTCAAACTCGCCCCTCCTCTCCCTCCACATCTTCGCCGCCTCGATGTTCGCCGGGCTCTCGTCGTTCGGCTCCGCCAGCATGCTCATCACGCTGATCAGTATCTTCTCCACGCTCTGTATCGGACTCCACCGCTCCGAGGCCTTTTCGTAGTGGTGCGGGTCGTCTCCCGGGGCGTGCAGGATGGAGATGCAGACGAGGCCGGAGGGGTAGACTGTGTAGAATCCCAAGTGCGGGACACGTCAGCCTTTTTTCTAATTGTCCGATACGAAGTACGTAGACTATCATTATCACTTCCAGGATCCCAAGCGCATCGCGTTTCCATCTCACCCAACCATATCATATCGTGTGTAGACTGTAGCAGCTACCCGACCCGGGAGGGAAAGGAGGGGGGCGGGAGGTAAAAAAGAGGCAGATGTAGACACGTACCGTTCGGATGCCACACCTCGCCCAAGAAGCGCATCGTTGGCGGGTTCAGCGGGTAGTCCCTGGGGAACTTGAGCTCGGCTGGGAAGACGCCGCCCTCGAAGGGCGTGCCGTCGGGCCCTTGGATCAGGGCTTCCCAGAGGAAGATGTCGTCCTCGGAGACGGGTCCGGCCGTGATGCCGTCCGGCGGGGAGGAGGTGAGGAGCTTGTACTCGTGGAAGAGGCGGCGGGATGCGATCGAGGATGCCATTGTTGCTTGTTCTTGGTTGTTAGGTTTTTGAGCGTTGCGGAAAGAAGGTGCGGAGGTGAAGGGTTGGTTGGAAGTTATGTATGAGGTACTTGGGGGATGCTTGGTCAGAGTCACTAGTGTTACTCGAGAGGTGAAACGGATTTTCTAATACAGGTTTACGACTGATATTTTGCTGGAGCATGAAGTATTGAAACGTGAGGAGAGAAGCCGAAATCTTCTTTATTCATACATCGTCATACCGGCCCTTTGCAGGGCGGTATAACCCAGCGTCCCCAACGCCATCGCTAATAGTAGCAAAACCTCACTGCTCGATGCTTTCCCTCACAACAAGTCCCCGAAATCTCCGAAATCTCCACCTCCGTCGCCACCACCTCCCCCGGCATCTCCTCCTCCTCCTCCTCCTCCTCCACGACCACCCCAAGGGTCATCGTTGTTACCCCAAACATCCTCATTCTGTCCAACTTGGCCCGGTTGGTGCTGTTGATCCTGGCCATAACCGGGTTGGTTGGCGTCATTTTGGCCGCCTTGCGGAGAAGTGTCATCCCCAATTCTGCCTGTGCCTCGCTGCATAGCTTCATACCCAGCCATTGTACCAGCACCTGTGACAGCGCCTTCGGTCCAACCACCAGATTCTCCTTTGGCGATGCCACCTGCAGTACCGCCACTTCCTTCCATTGCACCTGCACCCGCTTCTGCTTCGGCACCTTCTGCAGCAGCTCCTCCGCCACCCATGCCTGGGAACCAGTAAGGCATGAAGCCCATACCTCCGGATCCACTTTTCCGGCTGAAATAGTCGAAGTCGATACTTACAGCCGTTGCAAGCATGACGGCCCTCTGGTCGAGCGTCATTCCAGCGTCATTGGGATTTTGGAAGCCCACGGACTGCTGGCCAGTCTGTGAAATTAGGTGCGTCGGTTCCTGTGCTAAGCCCACAGAGTCCATTCTTAAAGCGTAGACCCCCGTATCGGTAAAGATTTCGCGGCCAAAGCCAGAGAAGTTGCGGTTCACGGAGCCGATAAGACCGCCATCTTCTGAGAGAAGAGAGAAATCCCACGAGAGGAACTGCTCGTTGACGTGGGCGAATTGATCGGACTGGCCTTCTTCGGAATGGCGATGCACGAAAAGGTTGTACTTCCGTCGAAGTGGTGCCCATTGTTGCTGCGCTTCCCCTATGATGCGCATGTCCTCTAACGCCAGCCGCGAAATTTGCGCTGTATCGGGATTGACCTCTGCAGTAAGAGAACCCGGATTAACGTTCGCTACCGTCGTTGAGGATGACGTAGAGCTATTCGACTCTTCTACAGGATCGTAAATGCCAATTCGACTCGATATCCATGAAAAGGGCCTGTGAAACTAGCAATTTCTTTAGCTGTCACACTGTTCTTCCCAGCTCCTGCTGACCTACCCTCAAGACTTCTTTCCCGTGCTTATCAAACACATGTGTTGTAAAACTCCTATGCGTACTGAACATCTGCCTGGCCATCATATTTCCCATACCCAACTCTCTCTCTGCCACATAGCCAATATGGCCTCCCTTTGGATCCATAATGACGTATTTGTTCGCTTGCTCGAACCCTAACATCACATTCATCAGCTCCAGCTGCCTGGTTACCACTATGGCGGAATTCGAAAGTATACTCGTAGCCGGATGCCTCTCGTTGAGTAGGCCATTTGGATTTTCTGGTATGTGGACTGGGGAGAGGAGGTTGTTTGCTTGAGAATCTTGATCTCTTAGTGCACTGGATACTGCGTCGACGGAGGACTGCCTTGGCTCATGTGCTTCGGGTGAACTCTCTTGGGCTTTAGAAACTTTCTGCTGTCGCTGCTCGGGCTTGTGTTGGGGACGCCTTGAGCTCTGGGGCCGACTTGATATTGGCTTTGGCGGTGGGGGGCGACGAACGCTGCCCCTGGGACCAGGTGGTAGTGCCCGACACTGGGGCTTTGATGTCGCGAACCCAGCTCGTAGCAGTGACACAGGTGGGCGTAGCGGCAGTGGCCGTGGCTGTATGTTAAAGGGTGGCATTGTGCTGGTTGAACGTGGATGGAAGGAGTATGGGGTGTGCTGGTTTAGACGAGAGTGGAAGGCTTGGCATCAATATTCGGAGGCTCTAGGACAGTCAAAAGGTTATAAACCCTCTTTAGACCGCTGTAGCGATGAAGACATAGGCATTTTTGATCCTGTTACTTCCTAAGCTCACAAGAAGTCTTCCAAAAGCCGTAAAATTGAGTACATAAACCATATCCCTCTGTCCCAGACGCCTCTAGCTGCAATAGCTTCACATTTCCAAGTACACATCCATCCTGACAGCTCCCGATCGCTGCCAACAATTCTCTGAATCCGACTGTAGCCCTGATATGAAACGCCTGAAATCGTGGAGAGATCGATCAACATGCGCGATTAACGACAGGCAATTTCCTCTCGACACCTCACAGAACATTGACAGAGTGCCAATGTATGAACCGCCTATGTATCATTCCGCTACAGTCATGCAAAGCGGGCATTGAAATGCAGAGGTTCTGCTGTAATTGAAGAAAGGAAGAGAGAAAGAACAAACAATTGGAAACTCTTCACTTGAAGCTTTGAAACCGCGGGCCGTGATTGGTCGGTTCTGCCGAGGCGTCCCGCCCGTTCTCCTTGGCGGTCTCGTGAATAGCATCGTCACGGAGTCCCACTACGATCATCCGACTTGGAGGGCAGACATCATGTTGGCTCAGAGAATCTCACAGCAATCCGTCCGGCGGCGTAAGTCACTCTTATCCCTTTGGTGGAAATGTAAAAAGTAGCCAATCGCTGACAATGACCAAGTCCTCGCCCAGCAACCCACCCTCTCCAAATTCACCCCGCCAGCAGCCATTGCAGCAAACAGATTGCGACCTCAAGCCAGGTATATATCCACCAATGCGCCCCCTATAACCTCGCCGGATTTGCTTTGCACCCTTCCCAGCCGGCACAACGCCGATCCCGCTGACACACTCTCCAGGCACGTCGCTTTCCAGCCCTCCGCCACAGAACCCCACGCGCAAACACAGCCAGCGAAACCCTCCGACGCCTATGCGATCCTCGCCGCCCAACGATTGAACCGCCCTATCTCCCCCCATTTGACGGTATACCAACCCCAGATAACCTGGTATGCATCCGCCCTCAACCGGATAACTGGCTGTGCCCTCTCCGGAGGTCTCTACCTCTTCGGCGCCGCATACCTAGTCTCCCCGTTAGTGGGATGGCATCTGGAGTCGGCCGCTATGGCGGAATGGTTCGGCAGTTTTGGAGCTGTGACCAAGGGGGTGATGAAGTTTGGGATCTCGTGGCCGTTCACGTTTCATTGTTGGAACGGCATAAGGCACTTGGTGTGGGATACGGGCAGGGAATTCGGTAACAAGCAGGTGCAAGTCACGGGGTGGGTTGTAGTGGGCCTGTCGGTGGTGAGTAGCACCATATTGGCTTTTGTGGGTATGGGAGATGGCAAGAGCAAGGACAAGGGCGCGGGTGAGGAGAGTTGGAAGGGTGAATTCAAGAACTGGAAAGGTTGAGCACGGTCAGATTTGGAGGGGTGTCGAAGGTGGTCATTTCGTGTACAGAGCTTTCACACAATCATGATTCTTTCTGGGGTTCACCATGTCATCGACATGGCTGAATATTGTGCGGTGACCGTGATCCTCTTCTATTTGCCATTATTATTCAGGAAAATTACACTTTCCTCCTCTATCTCTATCGCCTATTCAACTTTTCTAACGCAACCTCTGCGGAAGCCAGGCTAGTTGCCGGGAAGACTAGGCGAAATCGGCCAGCCAGAAAAACCGTTCATCCTGGGACATATAAGCGAGGATTCCCGGCTCCAGGAACAGAGTCCACTTACTGAGAACTTTGAGGATGGCATCTTCATTGTCCACCCTCTCGAGTCCCTCTATCAAGACAACTTTCACCGTCACTGCAGAATATTTTGCTAATAGTGGTGAAGAAATGGTGCACCTGTGGCCTCTCGAAATTTGTGACGGGACACCGGCAGATCTGGTAGGCCCTTGAGTGGTATCTGCCGTGGGCAGCCGCGTTGTTATTTGCTCGGTCCGCCGACCAGGTGATCCGTACAGAGGTGCCATTCGCCTTCGCCTGGCTGAGTGCTCGAGTAGTAGCAAGCTCGTCTCGCGCCATTTACCGGGCTAGGTGGAGGTGGAGGCGGTGGGTGTGGTGCTTGAGGACGGTCAGGACGATCATTCCACCAGGACATGGTCTATCGGATCGAGATGTGCGGTCGGGGTCGAGAATCGCAAGGGAAATTTTCAGCTTCAGAATATATGGTGGAGGTGAGAAAGACTGCTGTGATGCCAATAAGATGAGATGGTGGAATCGTTCTCAGGATAGGTGGAATATATACCCATGTCGACACTGCTCTCAAGTAGACGAAAACAATAAACTGATGCCCAACGTCGATGGAAGTGGATGTTCTCTGGATCGGCCACCAGCACGGGCCATCGTCACGGACATAACTCTCTTTTAAGACAACAATGACGAAGTGTTCGTTACTGAACGGGACGATAGCATACGAAACTATGGAAACGGTTGGGTGCGTACATATCGATGCCCAACACCGTATACGAAGCATCATCGACCTCTGCTCTCTATCACGGCATCACCTAAGAAATCTATTGTGTACCATTCATACACCGCGAAGAAGACTCTCACATAACATTGGTCCCAACCAAAACAACTTTTATCGGACTCTTCAGCCCAACGCGACAGCATGATGCGATAGCATATTGCACAGCAAATCATGCACCGGCAGGGCAAGGTAAGTAACCCTGTCGGGGAAATTGAGCCCGTTCTCTCGAGACACTGTATCAGTTGCCTCGGAGAGACCCTAATCATCGTCCGACAAATCGTACACAATCGGCTGCGTCAGCGTCCCTTAGGTTAATTCAGCATCTCGCCGTCGTTCTCTAGCTTCACACGGATATTACCTACCGTGCACAGAGGATGAGAGCTTCTTAGAAGTCATCAGCGTCTTTGAGAATATAAATGAGGTTCTTGATTGGTCGTTTGGGACCGAACGGGGAGGTGTAGAGGGGGGCGTTGGGCTAACAGACATTCGCGTTGGCGAATGACCCGGTAAGCGCTCTTCCGGCGGTAGATTCGGCGTCGATGGGGGATTCGCGGGGAAACGGCGGCAAGTGGCGTTTTCATCGGATTCCGCTGCATGATTGGCTTTGAGAAGGTGCAGGTGCTGTTCATCTCTAGTGACGTTATGGGAGGACTCCGGCGGAGTTGCTGGTCGATTGTGGGGGGCAATGTACGAGAATGTCTTGTTTGCCTTGTTCATTGTGTGGTACGAGGCAGCAGGTAGCACTGTGGAAGGGACGAGATGACCGAGTTGATTATATACGGGTAATTCAATTGGCCTTGCCGTGTGGTACGATTATAGAAGTCCCCAGAGATTGGCGGTGAAGAGCCTGAGGGGAGCTATTTCAGACCACAATATATGTGGTATGACCTGAGAGGTCCCAGAAAACCTCACAGCAACTTTACAACGGCGACCAGGTGCCGAGTGTAAAACGTTTGACATGTCGAAGCCCTGCAAGGGCCATGTGCTGGTCGTGCAGCGGGGCCGAGCCCGGTTCCTGGGAAAAAGTCGTTGTTCCTGAACGGGAACTTTGGGCATCAGGGAGCATCAATGGGAGGACTGCTTTCCAATGGGGCCTCATCGGTACAACTCATGTCCGATGGCAATCTTGATGCGTTGTATACCTGGCTGTCTTGTTCCTTTGATGCTGGATATCATTGCGTACTTGGGTCAGCGTTCCTTCGTGGACGTGTTCGGATTTATGCACCTATGCGTGTTGCTGCCCAACGCGAATGGGGGCGGGATTTGACCCTGCAGATTATTTTTGGTGGCTGACAGTTGGGGGTTTCAGATGGCAAGGATCTGGGCGTTGGACTCATGTTCCTGATTCTGAGAGGTGTGGTACGCTGCAGATAATGTGGAGCATCACGGGCATCGCCAAGTCACGTGACGTTTTCGCGGCCAAATTATCAGGAAAGCATTGATTGCGAGTAATCAGGAAAATACCCCCAAGAGACAGCCAATCACTTGACTTCATAAGCGACACAATGATCCCGTTGGGATAAAGGTTGGAAATCCTTTGGAGCCAACGCTCCCCTAGGGTATGAAACGTGCAGCGAACCAGAGGGGATAGCACGACTATCAGAGATACTGTTGAAGTTTTCCTCACTCGTCTGACAAGCACCACTCCTAGCCAGACACGGACCAGAAACCTAGTCCGGCAAGCCTGAAATTGTCGAACGTGAAGCGCTGGGACCAAACCTTGGTAGCGTAACCCGATCCCCACGGAAACTCTCTGTCAAACAAGAAGAGCACGGGGATCATAGCCTGACAGAAAAGTCGGTCGCAGCGAGTCTTTCATTTCCGGATTACGCACGGCAATATGCCATGGCGATAGCAGAAGCTCTGCACTAAAGAAGGTGCGAATGTCGCAGGCGATGGTGGCGGTAGACTATTTAGGAACTAGCCGATTTAGGACCACCAATCCCGAACCTCGAACAAGGCTTTTAAATTCTACTGGCTGCCTTCAACTTTGGTACCCGCGTGCTTCGACATACCTGTTTTGTTGTCTCGCTAGGCGGATATTAATAAACGGGTGTGAGTGGGGCTCGATTCAGGTAGGAACCCGGCTCTTGACGAACCATGATTGGCTCGCCCAACGTGCCCTTTCATTGGCCACCATCCAACATTCTGCCAGTCGTGTGTGGCCTCCGTGTTGAGTCTCTCATCCTGGGAAACCGCAGAAGAGTCGTGTCTGAAAGGTGCTCTCAATGAAAGAAGTTCGCCGAATGTCGTGCAGATATCGTGGAAAGATGGACTGTGAATGGCCAATCCGGGACTGCCACGCCCTCACCGAGTAAGCTAGAAATGACGTACTCCGATTTAATCCCCCACGTTCCGAACGACTGCAAATATTCAAAAGCACTCTCCACTTTTCCCTGGCTTCGAGAAGGCGTCTTCTGCTGCAGCCTTGCGAGACCTAAAGTTAGACCTAGTACATTTCCATAACATCGCTTATTCCAAAGCTCCTGCTAAGACACCATGTGTGACTGGATACGGGTTACATATCGATGCGGGCACACCCGGGAATACTACACATACGAATGCAGTGTCTACCTCTCTGGGCGCAGAGGGTGTGTCATGACGCGCCATGAGTTAGTCAACAAATACATCATCCTGTAGTCTGGGAGTCCACACTGATCACAAACATAGCAAGAGTGCGTACGAGAATTGCAGTACGTCCCCTGATCCTAGGACTTTCACCTTGTGGCCCCTTGTGATCGCCGAATGAATGTTGACGGAGGAACCCCTAAGGTCCTTGCAGGGAAGAGGAAGCAAGACGTAAGAGAGCTGCACAGATTAGGAGAGAGGTCGAATTGGACAGGGCAAGAGCTCGTAGATGATGGCCGAAGCACGGCGTCAAAATCACCATAGATAAGGAGGCTGTTACCAGCGAGCAGGGGGACAGTGCGTG
The DNA here is from genome assembly GCA_003184365.1 of Evernia prunastri. Taxonomy (NCBI): domain Eukaryota; kingdom Fungi; phylum Ascomycota; class Lecanoromycetes; order Lecanorales; family Parmeliaceae; genus Evernia; species Evernia prunastri. The sequence goes on from NKYR01000080.1 coordinate 156,685, forward strand.
GCAGCGGCGGCGGGGGATAATTAAGTCTTCTGGCCGAAAGACATGATGCTCTAAAACAAGGCAATGTGTACATATAAGTCTTGCTCCTCGGCATGATGTTCAGTAGCCGCCCATAGGCTGGGTATCGGTAGCTCGTCCTTGACCGTCTATGTGACTGTTGATATTCTTGAAATACCGTACCCGGCAACCTGGGACTACATGCTAGCATGCAGCACCGACGCACGCTGAGTGCCGGAATGTCATCGAGTTCTAGGCCCCAATATAATACATGTTGGATGACGGTCTGTCGTTGAATTTGTGTTACCCCATTGCCTGACACTAGGCCACATCCGCCACTAGGGGTCGATCTTAGGAGACACTGCTCGACCGCGGTCTGCCCCCAACTTCCATCCTCACCACAAGAGCCTGTGAGTGCGGAAATCTTACTACGGCGCTACTTGCCTACTACTTTCTTCAGAGTTTGCTTCATCGGCCTTGGCTTGTTTTAGATGCAGCAATGCGGCGCATCTCTTCGATTGCCAACGGAGTGTACATCGATGATGTCGAGACAGCTGCGGCGTGCATTAAAGCCTCGCTACTGCAAGCCTCCTGCAATGGAAAAGAACAGCAGAGCTCAATCGAAGTTCAGTCTGACACTCCACAAATGGCCGCTTGACTTGTGAACAGACAGCCTAGTTGTAAATGGTCTAGATGACTTATAGATCCATTGCATCCCTTTCACCAATTGTCCAAACTCACATATCAATTGTAGCAGGCCGACCTTGAGGGTATTTTGTCTAGCAGGTTCTCATTGCGACTAGCGGGGCTGGTCTTATCTCACTCCCTTGTTTCGCAGCCACGAAGTCAAATCTTCCGTTCGTGGCTGCCAGTCTCCCCGGACAGTCTCCATCCATGGGCACTTCACCATCATAGTCTTTAGCCGCAGCCGCCTACTTCTCAAGGCTAGCATTTCCCCCCCAACCTCGCTGCAAGCTTGAGACGGTTCGGGTCGTGTGACTTATCGACGAATACTGGCTTTGGCTTCCGAGGAGATAGATTGACGACAATTTATACTTCAAAGGCGATGTTGTCTTTGAGCCTCATTTACCACATACAGTTTCTCATTCAACCTACTAGAGACCCGACCTGTGGGAAGTGATCAGATCCAACATTTTCAGGATTCGACGCTTGGACTTGTGTATTCCGAAAAGTGAACAAATGTTGGTGCCGTCATCCGTGAGATGACTTACTCCTAAGAAAAGACTTCAGACCCATATACCGTGGACATAGTACGGTACACAGAGAGGTCCACTGCATTCAGTACTTCCATCGACAAGGCTAGAGACGCTTTACTGGCAACTTGAAAACCCTACAAATATGTTTATTGAGCAGTGGTACAGGACTTTCACCTAAGATTTGGCTAGTCAAAAAACGTTCCGCTGTACAGGTACGTCTGTGAAACAAATCAATGCGAGTTGGATCCCGCAGAACACACTCATCACAGCAATATACAATATATGCTTCAATTCCTCTGAGGCGTGCACCACTTGCTCAAAATCCAATGCCATGAGACTGTGTCAAACCGGAATTCATTCTTTGGATTTCTGCTTCTCGGGAAACCGTTCAAGTCGAACGAAATAATGGCCCAGATGCTATCTGTTCTCATCCCGTAGTGCACACCGCTCTGTCGACACTCAATTTGTTGATCAGATCAATATGCGTACTCGACTGGTTTCTTCGTGCTCAAGTCATCAACATTCGAACGACAGCTGCTCATTTTGCCACTGTATCGGTGGAAATAGATTCTTCCAATGCAGCATTGCCAGTTGGGTACGCCTCTGAAGGATATTGGCTCCCCCGTTTTTTAGGAGCAGCCAGGATAGGTGGAAGTTCCCCGGGTCCCCTTTGTTTGACTTCATGTTATCAACCTCCAGGCCGTGTTTACTGTCAATCTGTTGAAACAGTTGTCGAAGGCCCTCTGTCATTGTGCCACGAGCAGGCTGCAATCTTCTTGATATTCCTGAGTAATGGCTGGCTTTCCGATGACCCGAATCCTTCCGCTTGTTGTTGGAGATTTTCTAGCGTAAACTGATGGTCGCACCCTCTGCTCCGACAATGGACTTCAACGTTACGATTATCGTTGTGGTAGAGTTTTCAAGCTCGGGTTTTATGGCGCCTGATGGCTTTGACAAATTCTACTGCACTGCACAACATCTTTGAATGTTGAGAGGCGGAATTGCACGACAACCTGCATTGCCATTTGTCCAATAAACCGGCGAGTTGATCCGAGCCAGCACACTCTTGCTTTGAGCCAGTCAGATCTCAATAGTGTCCAGTCGAGTAGTGCGATAAAATCTGAAGATGGGCCGCCCGATTTGTGGCTGTGTCCTGGAATTGCAACGTCTTTTCTACCACACGTCCGACAACAACGATACTTAACTGGTCAAATACAAGCCAAGCCGTCTTTCATTCCTTCCTGAAATCTACCTCTAGCCGATATAAAATGGGTTCGTCTCAATACTTCTGGTATATGGCTCGCATCGAAGACCATCAGCGTGCGGCTCTCAGACATCCTACGACTTTCGTAAGTAAATTGTTTGTCACGCCCGATTTGTCCAACGGCTCGCAGAACTAGACGAATCATGACCCAAAGACAATTAGAAGCTATAAAAAAAATTATTTTTGTACAAGAGAAGGACATTATTCCCTTCGGGTTGCTATTCTGGGACCGCTCGTCTGCTAGAAGAAAGTTGGGTGCGTAGCGAAGCTGTGACTTTCGACATGTGTTCCTCTGATTTCGGTGCTGTCCTGATGGTTTATTTAAGCATAGATCCATCGCTGAGCAGCTCACTTGGTACGAATGCCGCTAGTCATTGGTTCACCTACAAGAAAGGACCTGTCAAATCAATGGCGACAAGTCTCAGCCCGGCACTGAAAAACGGTTGCCTTGATGTCGACTTTTGGCGAAGGTTCTGTGCACGATTTTGATAACTTCGTGGAACATCACATACTGAGGTTTGAAATGGCCTTGCTCTAATGTCAATGGTCTGCTACACCGAAGACATGTAAGAAATAAAAAATGGCTCAGAAAGCTCATGGAAGCCGCCAATTGCTTCTTTCTACTGCGGTTTCAAAGGAAAAGACCTCAAAGATATCCGTAGACACACCGGAGGGCCTTGGCTGGCAATGGGAAACCAGACCGGATTCGAGACACATATGTCCATCCAAGACGGTCCCCGGCAACGGCACAGTCTCTCAATTTGTCCCAATATTCATATTTCAACCCCTTCGCTTGAGTCCAGAATTCCTGCTTTCACCACTGTCCCTAGGTCACTAAAAGCTGCTGGCTTAGCATCGCTGTCGGAGAGTGGCGACGGAGAAATCAATCCAAAACCAGCCACAATGCCTTCACCCTTTGGAGAATTCTGCAACCAATCCGTACTCTCCTACTCTCCTGCTAGTGATTCGCCGCTCCCATTGGCTATTGCCGACCTATCTCCAAACGCGACGCCATTTCCTAAGAACGCCAGTATCCCATGCGATTCCAGGCTCTAAGAGACATGACAAATGGCTGATTGAAGAGGACAAATTCCTTCCCTCGTGGGAAAGAATTGAAGCTGCAATAAATTTAAATCACGCCTCCCCGTCACCGATTTGAGCAACGTACAATGCTTTGGAAACGAATGGTCTTCGCAACCAGGCTTTTCACAAAGAGAGGACCAAAGGGAGTCACTTGATGAAGATGAAGTTATTCTCGGGCGAACCAATTAAGAAGCTCCATGAAGCTGGGAGAACCACAATGACCTTGCAAAGCGTAGAAGCAGGGAACGAGGGCACCAAGACATATCAATCGTTTCAAGGGATGAGTAGAAATGTAGATGTAAAAATTCGTTTATTTGACTGTGCTGTCATCCTGCTTGCCTTTTCAACAGGAAAGAGCCCCTGATTGACTAAATGGCGAATCGGATTCCATCAAGTTGAGATCACCTTTGCTACCCGGCACTGATCTGACGTAGCGTTTGGATGCTTCATAATCCTAAAATTTATGGTGAAGTGCTGCATGTTTGCAGCATTATAACCATGTTCATAATACACACCCGTCATATTCAACAGGAGGAATGTCCCTCGACAATGTCAAGCACATCGTGCTCGTAAGCTTCTCTTCTTTTAACCCTCTCATCTCCTCCCTCCCCCCCCCCGGACCGCACTGACACCTCCATAGGTTCTCTCAGGCAAAGGCGGCGTTGGCAAATCCTCCATAACGACCCAGCTTGCGCTCTCACTATCACTCGCTGGCCACTCTGTCGGGATACTGGACATCGACCTAACCGGCCCCTCTATACCTCGCCTCCTCGGCCTCGAAAGGGCGAAGATAACCCAAGCGCCTGGTGGCTGGCTGCCATGTGAAGTCCACGCTTCACAGATACTACCTCCCATACCCGCCCCTTCAGCACCCCAAACACCGACGCAAGCTGACGACGCTCCTCACACCCTACCGACCGAAAAAGCAGATACAAATGGGCACACTGAACCCTCACCAAAGACTGCGGCGAATGCAAGCCAGGATGGAGAAAATATAGGATCTCTGCATGCTATATCACTCGCTCTACTTCTCCCCTCCCGATCCTCGGCCATCGTCTGGCGCGGCCCAAAGAAGACAGCTATGGTTCGCCAATTCCTCACTGATGTACTCTGGCCGCCCACCGACTACCTGCTCATCGACACCCCGCCCGGCACCTCAGACGAACACATTTCCCTCGCGGAAACCCTCCAATCGAAATCCCTACCGGGCCAACTCGCGGGCGCTGTAATTGTGACAACGCCGCAAGCCGTGGCGATCAGTGATGTGAGGAAGGAAGTCAATTTCTGTCGGAAGGTCGGGGTGGAGGTTTTGGGGGTTGTGGAGAACATGAGCGGGTATGTGTGCGAGTGCTGCGGGGAGAGGGCGAATTTGTTCGGGAAGGGCGGTGGGGAGGTCATGGCGGCGAGTTTTGACGTGCCGTTTCTGGGGGGCGTGCCGGTGGATAGGCAGTGGGGGGTTTTGGTGGAGGAGGGGAGGAGGCCGAGGTATGGGTTTGTTGAACATAGTGGCGAGGGGCTGGAGGAAGGGGAAAAAGAGGAGGAGATTGAGAGCGAAGCGGGTAGGGGAATGTCTAGGGCCCTCGACACCGATGGGGATGGCAGGGAGGAAGGGCTGCTGGTTGATAAGTACAGAAGTTGCTCGCTTTGTGGGGTCTTTGGGAGTATTACGAGACAGCTGGTCGAAATCGTGGAAGGAAGGAGTGGTGGCGCCGTCTGATGGGTATCGTTGTGAGCAACACTAAGCTCAGAATAGCATTACAATGGCGTTGTCACATTTTAAAGATGCTGTCATATATGAGCATTGTCATCATTTCTGCATTACCATGTCTATCTCCATATTGGAAAACCGGTGCTGGCTATGCATAGATCGACGATCGTGCAGATACTTCTCACCTTCACTATAGCACAAGAACATTTGTCAATCATCTGAGCCGCCCTCTCCGAACGCCAGATATGCAATCTTCTCATTTGATCTATGACCATTTCTGAACCACAACTCCGCCTCTCTTGAACTCGGACAAGTCGCCCAGTACTTGACTCTTGTCGCTCAGCTCCTTGCTCGGGAAAGTGGTCATGAGAACCCATGAGCGATTCCGGCTCTGAGAATTTGAAGCGGTGACGAAAGAGTAGACGTCGCCAATAGTGTGTGTAGTATTGAAGCGTGCGGGGAGACGCGTACCATCCCCTAAACGTATTTGTAATGAGATGGTAGGCTGTGACTCGTTCACGTCAATTGGCCCTGCTTGTGTCGTAGCTGCAGCTGCTGGAGCGGTGGCTGGTGCTGGCGCAGCCGCTGGTTCTGCAGTTCCGCTTGTTACCCCAGGTGTTGGACTGCCCAGTCTCTGGCCCCCGCCACTGAAAGGCATATACTTTTTCTTTGGCTGTACGTATTTCTCTGAATGCTGTTCTAGCTTCACATCCACCTCTTGACCCGCCTGAACATTTAGTATTGCAAGTGGGGCACGGCCTGTCTTGATCTGAGCGAGGATGGCGGCGTTCGCTGGATCGTCTGAGCGGTAAAGAGGACCATCATCGACTGAGAACCCATCAGCCCAGAAGTGAAGACGGCGCTCAACTGGTAGTGAGCGTTGTGGTCGGGATGCATTAGGGTCTTCAATGGTTTCGCTGGGGGTGTCGTCGCCGCCAAGGGTGTGTGCCGTGCCGGTGAACCGAGAGCTTGGGCCTCGTGGATCATCTCCACCTGGTCTGGGAGTATTCCTAGGTAGGTGTCATTAGTATGTAGAACACGTAGAACACTGCGGCTTTGGGTGCGGCCTACTTCTGTGCTTTCTTGATGATTTTCTTCCTGAGCTTCTCTGCTGCACCAGGGTTCTCCACCGCTAAGCCGGACTTCTCACCACCTGCATACAGATCCGGACTATCCTCGTCGCTTGGCTCAAAGTCATCATCGTCATCATCGTCGTCGTCGTCGTGGCCATGACGGTGGCCGGCATGGCTAGGGCCCGCTCCTCCACTCAGATCTCCCAGAGTCGCGAATTTTTTCTTCGGTGCCTGCGTTGCAGAAGGTGGTGCAGGCATTCTGGATGAGGTCGGTGTAGGCTCTGGAGCTGAAGGTGTAGCTACTGGAGCCTCCGGAGCTTGATCAGCTTCCTCTAATCCCTCGGAGCGGTTAAAGTATTCAGTGACTGCAGATCCTAATTCCCACGAACTGTTGGCAAGGTATTCCTGAGCCTGTCGTTTGGTTTGTATTAATTTAAAGCTCCTGTTATGGAAGGAGCCATGAAATAAATTACCACTTGTGGTGTTACTCCAGCCAAGCTCACGAATTCTGAGATCAGTGCGTCGTGATTAGGCTGTCCTTCCGCCATGACACGGAAAGGCTGTCTGGGAGCAAGACTCGTAGAAGACGTGAGACGGAGTCTTCTGGGTTGAGCGAGAAATTGTCTTAAGATCTATGTAAAGTTGAATGCCGAAAGCGTTGAGGAGCGAGTCGAGTGTAAAATACTTTACTCGACTGGCACATGATGCCAAGACTTTTCTTTTCAACACTGCTCTGCCAGTTGAGAAGGTTTGCCGAATGTGTTAAAGTCGTCCTCCAGTAGCATCATCGTCTTAGCACCGCGCAGCCAGAAATGGCCGGGTGACAATCTAGAGATAACTGCTGCGCCGGAACGTCTTCAAGGTATCATCTCCGATCCCGTCATGGCAGAAGAACCACGGCGGCCAGATTTGACTGCATCCTCCGCCACCATTCCCTCGGACAGCGAAAACTACTCTTCCTCCCCAAATGAACTCTCCCCTTCACCTCCGTCCTCGTCCAGTTCTCCGATGATATTATACTCGCCGCCTACGATATGGGGTCTGTTACGGGGTGCAGCGATCAACATACTCCTGCCGTTTGTCAATGGGCTGATGCTAGGATTTGGAGAGCTATTTGCTCATGAGGCTGCTTTCAGACTTGGGTGGTCAGGGACGAAGGTAACCTTTTGTTTCCATTTAGATATAAGAACAGCAGACTGGCAGCTTGAATGGCTGGTGTCGATACGCCCATTTCTCTTGCATAGCTCCTCTCTTGTATTGTGCTAACAAACGATTGCATCAGATATTCCCTAGCGGACGTGGTTCGAGATCAGTAGGACCGGGCATTGAGATACGAGATAATCCATCAGAGAGGATACAGCGAGAACAGGACCTGGAAGACATGACATCTTTAGAATGAAGTCCATGCAATTGGTGGAGTGGGCCCACATACCATTTCTCATAGACGAGAGTTGGCTGCACATACGGCGCTCAAAGATCCTTAAGGAATCGAAAAGACATTGCTTGGCGTTGGACCGGCAAAGCAGGGAACTGCCGAAGACATGCAATCCTCCATTGTTAAATATCAAGCCCGCTTAGACGGGATCCCTACCCACGCTGATACCGTACATCTTCCATCGATCAGTGTACATGCACCCGTCTCAGAAATGCAATTTTGTATTCACACAAGAAATTTTTGTGCCTTGCCTGTCAATATTACGTTGAGTGTCCGTCCTCTGTTACGGAGATGACTTCAGGACGATGTTGTCAACGAAGCCCAGCTTTTTATATTGATAGGTACAATCAATAGAGCTAGCCGTGTTGTTGATATTTGTGCTGATAAGACGTGTAACCAACTAATCTGAACGCCAGTGGTTATACTAGGGCTGGTTTCATTGCTCGAAGAGGATTGGTCCATACAACTTGCACTCTCAAGGGAACGTATGGCGGTCAGACTGGAAGGATTTCAAGTTGGATAAACGCATTGCTGATTACGTATAAAAGCGACAAAGGTCAGGAAATCTGACACTGGTTGATCCCAACTGGAAAGACTTTGGAACTGCCAGAACACTTAGGGAACATGATCTCAGGCCCACGACTTCGGTGAGCAGCGATTCGCAATTGGGTATGTGCACCACAATCTCTCAACATCACCCTCATCCAAAGATTTTAATAAACAGAGTCAAGAGCCTCGCTCAACCGAAGTCACCGTGCCTCTTTCTCCTTTGCCAGCGCTGCCGCCAAATTTTCTGCGATCAATGGAATCTGTTGCATCTCATTCATGGAATAATTTTACCCATGGATAGAATATCTCATCCATGGATGATACACCTATCCATGGATGATTATGTTATTCATGGTAGTGTATCATACATCTCATGGGCAAAAAGTCCACCACTACCACATGGTATCCATGGACGATACATCTCATCCATGGATGTTACTAAGTCTACTTCTTCTGCTCCTTCTTACCACCACCCACCATGGTGTTGTCAGCCATATCATTGCCCTTGCTGGCAGTTCATCTTCCAGTGGAGTTCCGTCGCTGTCGCTTACTCTCCCGCTTATCTTTATTCTTATTCTTGTCCTGGTCTCGTACTCTATGATCGCGTTGAGTTCTCATAGTCATTGTTGAGATATTTGGACAGTCTGAAGTGTTGTCAAACAGAATTCGAAGGACTTGTTCTTTGGATAGTAGAAAGAGTCGGAGTACCTCGATCTCGGTCACAAAACCGATTCGAAGAAGATATTGTCAAATGTGAATGTCTAGATGGTTGCAGAAAAAGTGTGTATAGCTTCAAGAGATGACTGCATGGCTGCATCAAGGCTTAGATGACTACATTCATGGTCGGTGGCTGCATTGCGAAGGCCCAAGCACAATATCCATCGATGAGATGTATCGTCCATGGATACCATGTGATAATGGTGGAATTTTTGCCCATGAGATGTATGATACACTACCATGAATAACATAAACATCCATGGATAACCGTATTATCCATAGATGACGATAATCCACCAATAGCATGCAACAAATCCGATAGACGGACAAATCTCCACTTTTTCCAAAAACAAAATGCATCGAATCGCCAAGTATAAACTTTTCGATCGCTGCTTATCACAACGTCAATTCCGAGAAATAACGGAAGTTCCTGTTATCTTCATCCTAACTAGAGTTGGGCTTTGCTCAGAGTGAGATGTCTTTGAGGAAAGGGTCATCCAAGGCCTTGAGCACGCTCTGCGGAGGGAGTGTTACGGATATAGGCTGCATTAGGGTGGTTCCGCTGTCTTGGCGGGGTCACACGCTCTTTTGGCCCATTGGTGAGGGGGCTGCACCCTATTTCCATGACAGGGAGCTGGTTGCTCGCTCCTAGAAATCAAACATCTTTATCCCCAAGCACGTGGCAAGAGCTTTCGGCTTCCTCCGCTCCCCAATTACCCCTGGGAATCGGTCTGTGATAAGCCAAAGGTGACGGAAACGGGTGGGGCTTGATAGTTCGTTTTATCAGTCAGGAAGGCTCATATAGTCGCTTCGATCTGAATCGCCAGTCCTGGATCCCTAACCATGATAGCTATCAAGACTCCATTGAGTGCTTGTCCCCGTAGAAATGTCTCAGTCAGCCCGTCTCGGTGGGACGTAGCATTGCGTGGATTGCGTAGCCTGCGCGCCTATGGAAGACATCTCTGCGAAGCTTCCAGCGGGGGAATAATGGGCTTTCTTCGTTCGGCACTCCTGCGTATGTACAGAAGGGCCCATAGAGCTGCTGGACAACACTCTTTCCCAGCTCCGCTGTATTTCACTCTGTCCAGGGATACTCGTGTTGAACAGACCGAAAAAAAGGGGAAAAAGAGCCTGTGACCGCTATAAACAGCTATCTTCGAATCAAATGGGTGAGAGAGCCCAATAGACGCCCACGGCGCCCATCAAGTTCTACTAGGTCCCCTGTGAAAGAAGCGATATTCGTTGTAACACCTTTTCTCACCCAAAATATCTTCGAAACTTATCTTTCTCTGCGGAAGCATGTGTCTGAATTCTTGCTGCACTACAACGGCATGCACCAGGCGGGTCTGGATAGCGCGAGAGATAGGAGGCCCGGCACCACCGAGATGGAGAAAATAACTGCGCTTCTTGCACGCTTAGACCTACCTACGCACGAATATCACTGTACGAAGCAAAATCCTTAAAGCCATCGGATTGCTCAGACACCAAAAAACGCATAGTGAGGTGGCTGGCATCGGGTTTTTGAGATTCAACAAGTGTTCATGGTTGTTGAGATGACTTTGAGATTGAGGTGGATACAAGCAAAGCAATGAATCATCTTCTGTCTGGTTCCCAACTGCCGCCAATGACCATGGATCAGGTTCATACCTGGTAACCAGTCTCCATCGATCCAAGGGAGCGAGATTTGATAATAGCCATCGAGGGATCCAATGTGTTGCATATAGAGATGCAGTGTCACATTCTTCTCGTGTCAGAAGTAAATGACAAATGCTTGCATGCTGGTGGACTGCGTTGATGATGAGAAGCAAGTAGCTTGCCGTCACCGCCATTTAGACTCTTGGCGAAAGCAAGCATCATACACGACTACCCCTGGAAGGGTGGGCCCGCAGCAGTAATACACTGACAAGGGAGGCATCGAACGATGCTGCTTCTTTTGAAAACACTACGAGTCTTCCCGGTTCATTTGTGACAAAACTGTTGTATCTGACAAAGATGGTAACGTCAAGACAGGGTGTCAGATCTCCATGGTCTTTGGACATGGCTATGAACAAGCAGGAGGTATTAATAAACGAAAAGGCGTGCAAAGACAAGCCATGGCATTTCCAGAAAGACACAAGTAATCTTACCTTCCAGCAAATACGAATAGCAAAGTGGATTTGAATCTGATATGAGCAGTCTTTGCTCTCATTCAGACAGCGTAACCACGCAGTCTTATTTCACTTGGTGATCTATCGTTAGCTTTAGATATCGTAGTTTGTCAATAAAAGCTTTCTCAAGGAGAAGTGACAAAGAAGCAAACAGACAATTGATATAGATGGATCCGCCAGAATACAAAGGAACATTGAGCGTGGAGATTTGGAGAGCATCCAACCAGATTGCTATAAACTCAGATATCGAATACGGCCAAAGGTATGAAGCAACGATGGAAGTATGTAGTCGACAAGAATGGCGTTTTTTATTTCACTGTACCAGTATCTCTCGGCAGACCTTCCTCATCAATATTCGCAGAGATTTGGGAGTTCGTTGCGCATTTCCTTGAATCTTTTTCAGTCAAGCATGATTCAAGCTCGCTGTCTTCAAAGGTCTGGCCACCGCTTCATAAATAGCAGTGCAGCCTTGGCCAGCTCTCCAGGGCCTTGCCGAAAAGTACCACCCCTCTCAAAGTTTGTAACCCTATCCACTAACTTGTCTCCGTAGTTTCATTCCGCTTTTACTGGACCCACCTCGAAACATGAACCTGGCACAAACCTCTTGACAACGTCGCCGAAGCCATGGCAACCACGCCAATGGTCACCTCAGCGTCTCAATGGCTATTCTTTCCCACGATTTGGCTCAACGACCCCAGCTCCTCCACCTATCGCTGAGGTCCAACCCGACTATGTTCCTCCTCCCCAAGCCTCCGCCCCAGCGGGGCAGGAATTTATACCAGACTCACTCGACGAGGTGATCTCTTCTATACCTCCACCTGTCTATGAACACCTCGGTTTTTTGAAAGAGATGGGTCTTGATTATGGCTGGGGTCCCACGGCCTTTATGGAAACCTTGCTGGAACATGTCCATATCTATGTCGGTACACCTTGGTGGGCATCCATCGGTATATCAATGTTGATCATTCGAGCTGTGCTCCTCAAGTTTTACATTGATGCCTCCGACTCCAGCGCTCGACGCCAAGCTATCAAGCATCTAGAAGCACCCATCACCGCACGGATCCAAGTCGCGCGGGCCAAGCAAGACAAGCAAGCTGTGCGGAAGGCTTGGTTGGAACAAAACGCTCTACTAAAAAGCGCCGGTATAGTATGGTGGAAATCGTTTGTGCCATTCTTGCAAATTCCTATTGGATTTGGTACCTTCCGGCTCATGAGAGGCATGGCATATCTACCGGTACCTGGTTTTGACACTGGAGGACTGCTATGGATATCTGATCTGACCCTATCTGACCCCTACCTCATTTTGCCTCTTGCGACGGCTGCGGCATACTATTTTACGTTCAAGGTACTTGGCCTTGTGGTCGGATGATGACAAATGTTCATGCTAATGCTATATTAGACGGGAGGAGAGATGGGTAACAACGACTTAGTCAGTGAAACGACGCGCAAGGTGTTTCTCTACGGCATTCCTACCGTCAGCGGAGTCTTTATGATGAGTTGGCCTGGTGGTTTGCAATTGACCTTTTTCTTCGCTGCCTTGGTATCATTCGTACAATCTGTAGTGTTCAGGAATGCTTGGTTTCGGAACTTGGTTGGCATTCAACCGTGGCCTAAGCCAGCTGCACCAAAACCGCAACCCCATACCTATCCTGGCACGTTGAATCGATATCAAGCACCGTCGACGAGTCAATCAGCTTCAGCCAACCCGAAAGGAGTATTTGGAGGTATCAAGGGTACAGTATCAGATATAATGAAACTTGGAGAGAAGTTCTCGCCGATGTCTGGACATCAGGCACAGAAGGCTAGGCTAACGGTTGCAGAGAAGAAGCATGCCAAAGCCTATGAGGAGAGGAGGAGTCGAGAAATTGCGCGGGAAGCTGAAATGAAACGGGAGGGTGCACAGGCCAGGTTTGAGAAGCGACAGGAGCAAGAGTTTAGGGAGCAGGAGAAGAAGGAGCGACTCCAAAGGCGGGCAGCAAAGAAAGCCAAGCTAAGTTCATAGGGCACGGTGCAGATGCGGGCTTTTCATGCAAGGATATGCCTGCTTGCAATGTTCGTCGTGCATAGTGGGTTTAATGTTGTACAATATCATCGAAGCTGCAGTTACATGTTTTGTTCATCACTCCTGCAGAGCTCTCACAATCACTTACAGCAGACGCAACGATCGAGTCTGCATCCTCAAAAAGGTCTGAGACGTTGGCGGGTGTCCCGGATGCTCATTGCGCCAGCCCAAAGTGCAGTGCTGGGGCTGCACAACAGTAAGATTACCATGGGTAAAGAGAGAGGCACACGCACACCGTGCTCGTCCAAACATCTTGCAGAGCTTTTTTAATCCAACAAGATGGGCGCAATATAAGGGTCCGAATAGAACGCTCGACCTTTGACCCGTCATATCACGAATCGACCGTGTCTCATTTACACAAATGGTTACTGGCACTGGACGGAGGGGACTTTCTCCTTGCGACCTCCCCCCCCCCCCCCCCCCCCGGCGGCCGCTTCTCACTAATCTCTACGTAAAACAAATTTTCTCACTGTCACTCGAGCAGACACCGTTCGGTATTGATACTTGGATCATACCCAACAGTGCCATCCACAGGCAGCCTAAGCCGGGCGCTGAGTACTTTGCTTCATGCCGCCTTGCGGAGATTGCCGGTCACGACCTAGATGCTGACCACCAGCATATCTACATCTCGGCAGGATCTGGACGGCAGTGCTGATGCAGAGGAGCAGAATGCTGCTGGATGACAGATCAAGTAGCTGAACATACCCAAGGTTTCAATCCGCTACTATAAAAGGTTTCCAGTGCCGAATCCTCGCACCCATCGGGGTTGAATGGGATATTTGAGACTAATGACAAGTGTACATTCGGGACTCGTTCAACATCAACATGATAGTATCGACCATGCCGACACTGTGAGGGATCCATTCGTGTCTCCAAGTCAATTTTCCCCGGGCCTCCTCCCTCACTGATCCTGCTGAGTGCGTTCTCTTGATCGAGAATCCACAGAACGAAACGTAGGAGCAGTAAGAATCTCGTTAAATCATCCATCCATGTCCATTACAAATTAACCACAACCCCGCTCCATCAAGGACTGAATCGTCCACCCCAAACATGCTGGGAGCGTAGTATCAGCCACACATGGTGACTGACTTGCACGCGCACAGCCTCCACCCTTTTTTGCGACTTACCGCTTAAGGGAAAAAAACGCGAAAGAAAGGAAGAAATCGAAGACGAAGAAGCAGTTCAGAAGTTTCTGGGAAGCATGGAGTTATCATTGCGCATCGCGTCAACATGATCTGATCCGAGCTGATCTCGACTCGCCGTGGTCCTCTCCTCCTCTGCACCGCCCTCGTTATCCGTTCGATACCTCCGAGATTGAAACGCGGAGAAGCCTCGCACGAGACGTCGTGAGGCATGACGGCAACAGGCACGCTTTCGCGCAGTGGCAGATTGGTAGAGTTCGGTGCGCGTGGCGTGGTTGTGGGTGGGCTTGCGGAACATGCATGTCTTTTGGCTGTTGGGATCGGTTGTGGTCGGTGACTATGTCTATGTCTATGTTGACATGGGAGAAGTGGGGATATTGCGTTATTGTTCATATGTAGCTGTCACTGATGCGAGATTCGGGAAGGGGGATTGAGGGAGTTGGGTTGGGCGGTCTTCTTCTTTTACTGTGTCGGCTCACTGGTAGGACAATTGGCGGATAATTAGCAATCGGAATGTGCAGGAGGGAGCATTGCGTGAGCTGGCTGCGGACGGCAGAAGGAAAAGGAAGGGTTTCCGCGATAGCAAAGTCCTGAAGCTGTTCCGGTCACTTTCATCGCTGTCGATGGCGGCCGCTGCTTGGTATGTGATCTTGGGAGTTAAGGGTTCTTCTATCTTCTATGTCGATCATGCTTAATTCTAAGGGGCTTGGGGGACGGTTTGCATGGTGTTTGTCTGGCGTACGACAAGATTTGCAGAGCTATGGCTTTCATTAGTGTAGGCGGGCATGGGCTATTGGAGTGCTGGAGGGGGAGAACTCTCTCGACGGCTGATATGCGTATGAATATTTGTTTACAAATGAAGAGTGTAGAGTGAGTGCTCGCTGTAACACAGGTTTATGCATCTGGCATCTGTGATTGGAGTGGATGTCGGTAGATAGATTGAGTCCGTCCCATACTTCATACACCCACGTACGGCTTGTTAGTATAGGTCAGTCGAGCTGAGTCAAGCTCTGCAATCCCACCTTTCTACCACTCATGCTCCTGCAGCAGATCCTCAAGCCGTCTTTCATTCCCGGCCCTCTGCCTTCCCGGTTTCACCCCCGTCTCAACGTCCGGGGCATAAGCAACCCAACTGTCATCTTTCGCGTCCTGTGTTCCAACATTATTTGTGACTCTGGCATCGATCTTTTTGACAGCCTTGCCAGAAAAACCTCCTTTCCCTACGATGTGGGAAGACTGGGTGGTGACGTGATCAAGCTGGTCGCTGCACGCATCGTTGGGGTTCGTGGGTTTGATTCTGCTGGTGGTGCCGAAGCGCCGGTCGAATAGCTTGAGCACGCCCATTACGGATGCGGCTTCGATGTCGAAGGCTGTGGTTGCGGAGGGGACGGTGGAGAGGTGCGGTAACCATGTGGTCAACTCGGAAGTTGCTCGGTCGAAGCCGGGGTGGCGGCTTAGGACTGTAAAGGCCTCTGCGCAGTTGAGAGTGGAGCCTTGGGTGGTCGCTTGGTTGGCTGTGTCGTTTGCCATGGGAGAGGGTGGGTCGGGATTTCTAGGTCTGACGGCCGCGAGAGACTTGCAGAAGAGTGTGCTGGTTGGATTGGAGCGGCATTGAGTGCAGGTTCCTGGTCCGTTGATGCAGGGGTTGGAACTGGTTACGTTGGTTGCAGCGGACTCTGGCGGCGTGGGCAAAGAAGACGCAGGGGTTTTGAGAGCGCGATCTGGGCGCTCTTTGGCAAGTTCGGCGCAAAGACAGGCTGTGCCATCTGAACAGAAGCCGCAAGGGTCTGGCAGTGCCGTCGATGCTGTGGAGGATACGTTCGAGGCAGAAGTCGTGAGGGCCGGAGGGCGCCGGGTTGAGTACTGCGCTGTAAAGTCGATCTCTGAGCTGTTATCAGGGTTCGACACTTGACGGCGCTTGTTGCCTGTATGGGACCGGGGTGAGTGCGGGCGTTTGAATGTTGGGGCATCCGGCTCGGCTGCCACATTGTCCATCTCGAATGCCTCGTCTATGCACTGGCACCTTGTTTCCGTGCTGCAATTGCCACAGCCCAAAGCACTAAGCTCTGGCGCTGTGGGGCCATCTTGAATTGCAGGTGCCAGCTCCGCCAGGTATCCGTTCTGTATAGGTCGCCTCGGTGGCAAAGCAACAGCCTTCGTCTCACTTGTCATTCCCTTCCTCAGCATGTCAATCTCCATATCCGCACGCTGCCGCATCTGGCTTTCTCTTCCATAAGCCTCTTCCATTTCCCTGTACTTTCCCTGCCAGTACAGAAGCCTCTCAGTACACTCCCCCAGACTTTCCTCTAGCTGCTTGACGCGGGCCACCAACTTCTCCTGTTCCTTCTGATCTTCCTCCTCCCTCACCCTCATCTGGTCTTCCAGTTCACTGACCTTAGCAGCTCTCCTTTCTCGAAACGCACGCTGAGCCTCTCGGTTTTGTGCTTTCCGTTTGGTAGGTGGGGTGTCGACTGCCGGCTTTCGGCCAGGCTTCGGCTTTGGCGGGAGAACCCATTCTCGATTCATGGAAATTGTGGGTGTGTGAAATGTCCCTGGCATGGGTGCTAGAGGCTTGTTTGTTGTGGAAGATCCAGATGGGGTGAGGAGGTGGGGAGAAGTGGATGATGCCATTGTGGGCGGAGTGCTGGTGAGGATATTGATGGGTGGCAATCGATAACGATGTGTGTTTGAAGAGGGTTCTCTATTTGCCGGATCAGACATGGAAAGTATTACTTTGACCACTGAGACATGGTGGATTGGATGTACTGTACAACATATTGTCACATATTTGGGAGGACAATGAGACTTTATCAGCAGATCTGATAATATCAATGCGGTTAGTCCCAAAGGCTAGACGATCCGATATCGCACCGAGGCACCTCGGTCTTTTTCCTACAGTACATTACACTATAATAGATTGTAGGTAGGGTCTCTATGAAACATACAACGAGAGTTTATGCTAAAGCACAGGACGATATCAACTTCATCTAAAACACCCTTGTTCGATGACTACGTACACCACTGACCTTTGGTGATCTTACCGAGTCAGAAGTTGAGCCCATGCAATCCTTTACTTCGTCCCAGCAACCTTCTCATAATCCGGTCCAAATTCATGATACCATCTTTCAATCACTTTTTGACTCGGTCCGGCCCCAATGACTTCCTTGTCCGAGGTCCAGTCCTTCGTGATGAAGTCCATAAATTCACCAACACTGAGCGCCGAGCTGTTCTTCTCTTTCTTGTTATCATCTGGATCCGCCCTCTCTCTGTGCAAGTCCGTGGCTACAGTTGGTGGTGCGATCTCTATTACTCTGACGTTGGTGTCCTTGAGCTGCGTCCGCAGGTTCATGCTCCAAAAGTGCATCCATGCCTTTGTGCCATTGTAGACAGGGTTGATGACGCTAGTCGGGATGTAACCGAGGACACTGGAGACGTTAACAATCAGGGCGCCATTAGGTTTGGATTTGAAGTGGTCAAGGAGACCAATGGCTAGGTGCATGGGCCCTCTGATGTTGATGTCAATTTCTTGGTCGGCCTTTAGCAGATCAAAGTTGTTGACGTCTAGAGGTCTTTGGACACCGGCATTATTAATGAGGCAGTCGACTTCCGGGTGGTCCTTGAGTACTTGTGTTATGAAGCTTGGGATGGCGGAGATGTTCCCGGTGTCAAGGGTGTAGTACGGGGTGGAATGGCCCATTTCCTTGGCAGCGGTTTGAAGTTTCGACTCTGTTCGGCCCAGGATAATGACCTTCTTGCCCTGAGAGATTAACCATTCCGAGATTGCTCGTCCGAGACCGCCGCCTCCGCCTGTGACGATTGCGCACTTGAACTCGAGGTTTTGGGCTGACATTGTGGAGATTGTGGGTTTGTTCAAGGAAGGAAAAAAGGATTTTCGATATGTTGATATCGAACGGAAGTCGAATTGTGAAAATGTTAAGAACTAAGAACATAAGACTTGTAGAAAGTGGTTTTCATATACCTTGTTTATTGATTGTTAGTATTTGACCTAACTTAGTGACGTCAAATTGTGTGACGTAGCGGCCATCCGAGGAAGAAAAAGAAAAAGAAAAGACATATTGAGTTTTTGAAGGTCAGATAAGTCCTTTTCATCTGTTCAACTTTCCAAATCATGAAGCTGGATGAGCATCTTCCGCTTGAAGTCCAAGCCTTATACGGTGAGGGGAGTAGTAAGAGGGAAGATGGGAGAAGGAAGAGATACAACATATAGACTCTAGTGTATGCTGGTGCAAGGATCTGGAACTACCTACTAAAGTACTCAGTACTGTAGTTCCTACCAGATGCGCAGCAAATGATACTACTAATCGCAATCATGTTTATCTCTTCTAGTTGTATGTATCCCGAGAAAAAGCACAGGCTTGCTTGAGGGTAAGTAGCCCTTGTCAACATCATCTATATCATCATCTATATCATCATCTATATCATCATCTAAATTCATCATCTAAATCATCATCTATATCATCACCTATATCATCATCATCATCATCATCATCATCTATCTACCTTGGTAGGTGGAGTGGCGAGCAACCAGGGAAATGGGCAAGCCAACAGGCCCACCC